>JAJLWP010000036.1:0-87270 GCA_030570755.1 Wenyingozyma methanosorbosa | reverse complement strand
ACCACACCACACCACACCACACCACACCACACCACACCACACCACACCACACCACACCACACCACACCACACCACACCACACCACACCACACCACACCACACCACACCACACCACACCTACCCCGACCACCACCCCTTTCCCTTCCCTTCCCCCTTCCCTTGTTTATCTAACTAGCTTCCACGTAAACATATGTCCGACTCTTCCACGTAAACATTATTCAACATCTCGATTTAATCCACTATCGTCAGCCCGGATTATTAATAATTTCGCTCAAAACATATTAATATTAATCTGTTGATTCATCCCTAAGGTTTAAAAAACCTGGTGTGGTGTCCAAAATACTCTAAAACCCAAATCTAGTCAGCAGCAATCATCAGTCGACGTTAGTTTAATCAAGTACATGTGTTAAGCCAGAAAACATAGTTTTTGTTAGTCTAAAACCTTAAAATTATACAAAGACAACCACATAAAATGTCGTAACTAGTGTTTCAAGTCTTCACAAGTATTATATATTTAATTTTTCAACTCAGTAAGTCGTCATTATCTTATATTTCAATCTTCATAATTAAATTTACTTTCAACGAGTATTAGTTTTTCATCTTTAATATACTTACTACCTTATTATACACGAAATAACACCCGAATCCTATCATAATCACTATAAATTACTCATATACCATCTAAATCCTAGCCAGTAATATCGTCTATCAACCTTTAATTTTTCTACATTTCTCGTCGATAGTCTTCCTTATCTTTTCGACCTCGTCTCGATTAAATTATACGTCGCTATGTATCTTCTCCTAATAATCAACTTACATACAAAGTCTCGTCTTTTAAACTCCGGTAACTCAGTCCTCTCTCAGCTACATTTAACCTCCAAAATACCAATACCCAGCTGCCATTCGTTAACTCATAGTAACTTCTACTCTTCTTTCATTTCCACTATAGTATAGTAGTTTACATACAATGTAATTTACATACATTTATCCTCTTCTATTTTTAAGTACGTAGTTTATTTATACTATCACTTGCAATACTTCAGCTATAGTATTTCATAGTTAAATAACTAACTCAAACTTTATTCAAATATACATTCGAACATTCATCACACCCATATAATTTCACATATTACTACTTTATACTAGTCTCTAGTTTTCTTTTATATTCAGTATAGTATTTTTATACTAGTCGACCCATAAACAGTTTATTAAGTATACATAATTCATCGCTGTCAAAAATATGTATATATATATTACTGTAATAGACTGAAGATATTCGAGTATTAGAGTTTCCTATTTAGAACTCATTGTTGGCCACACTAGTCATTATTTGCAAGGAACGTTCAAACCTTTACTTACTTAAGTCTCGACTATCCATTCTATTCTCCTACTCTTCTCTACATAACTTCCTTATAATTATCCACTATCTATAACACAAGTCGACAGATCTAATCTGAAGAGTTCTCAATACTTATTTAGGATCCATAACTACATTATTAATAAAGATTAGATTAATTAACTATACAACGGTCTTAACTGTAGTACTAGTTAATATTACAATTACATCTTTATATATAAAAAATCGCGTAAAAAATTCCATTTTAGGAAGTTCCATGAGTTTCTCCCACAAATTCACAAAAACAAAACCCTTAAATTTTTCAAGAAATAAATTTTCGTTACCCTGCTTAGCTTGATTTTTTTTCGACCCCAAATCAAGCACGTCGATATTGTTTTCAAGTCGAGAAGTTTGAAGCTCAGTTTACTCTCGAAACTTTTCAGATAAGCCAAAATGAAAAAGTAAAGTACACGTAGAGACTTATAGTGATTCAATAATTAGTACATCAACAATACATTTAGTCTCCCTAATCTACTCTCAATTTTCAAAACAGAATAATCAGTTGATAAGTATGAAGCTCCTTACACTATTGGTGAGTGTGCTTGTATTTTTTCAAGTGGCAATTGGAGCCAAGTTTAGTGAAATCAAAGAGGTAAAGAACAATGATGTTGTCAAGATCACTGAACGTAACTACAAAAAAATACTAGAAGATTACAGAGATGATTACTCAATTCTATTATATTTAACGGCAAGTGCACCAAGCGTTGGATGTACATTATGTCAAGAGTTTTTACCACACTTTGAGATTATTGCCTCTTCATACAAAGATAATTATAAGTCATTATCACAGGAAGAAGGTAAAGAAAACATAATTTTTGCAGTTGCAGATTTCCAAGACGCAAGAAAACTATTCCAAGAATTGCAATTACAAAATGTGCCAAAAATGTTCTTCTTATCCAAGAATACAGCGGGAATCAAGAAAGATAAAGAATACACATTTGTTGTTGGTGACCACAAATCACACATAATAGACTTTTTAACTTACACATTACCAGATATCAACAGAAACCTATTACGTATTGTGGAGAAAATTGATTACACATCCATGGCAATAAATATTACAGCAATAGCGGTCATAGTGGTAGTAATAATCAAGAACTTTGGCAGATTTTCAGCTTTATTAACCAAGAAAAGTGGATGGCAGGGATTTTCAATTGTCTTAACAATTTTATTTATTGCAGGTTACATGTTCAATGTTATCAGAAATACCCCTTACAATAAAACTTTACAAGATGGTAGAGTGATATATTTTGCATCTGGTCATCAAACTCAATATTCCGTTGAAACTCAAATTATATCTGTTGTTTATGGTATATTGACCCTCTCTGTTATTTTACTTTGCGATAAAATTCCAAGCTTAAAGAACTTGAAGTTAAGATTCTTCTTGACACTTCTTTTCACAATTGTCACATTTGTCATTTATCAATTCTTGATAAGTAGTTTTGCTCAAAAGAATGGTGGATATCCATTATCCTTGCTATAAACTGGGTAGCTGAAAACAGATACAAATATCTAAAAAAGATAAATAAATAAAAGTACATATACAAATTATACATAAAACAAAACACATTGGTAAAACCAGATCTTATCAGTTTTTGCATTTATGCTTCAAATCATTAGTGTAGAGCCAAGTACCACTCATGTATGAGATATACCAAGTCAAAAGCACATACTAAATCGGTAAAATGACTTATATTGGCAGACATTTTAACATATACATTTTGATACGAAACTTTTACATGTAACTCTATGAAGTGTCTAAAAAGTTTATATACAAGGGATCAAGATTTAGAAGACAAATCTACCAGTCTAAACTGTCTATGATTTTGCCATTAGATTCTTGCACTGAAGAATGCACTTCATCTCCATCGAATAAAGATCTAGCGTAAATTATCTTGTTATCATTAACCTCCTTTGATTGATGAGATTTAATCGATTCTTGTAAAATTTCGTGGAATCTGATCATCAATGGGTCATCAGTTTTATAAGAACCATTCACAGCTTGCTCTTGGATTGAATTACATAATTTGAGAATGGCTAATTCTAAGCCCTTGAAATAAATAGACAAATCTTCCTTTTCCTTCTCAGTCAAACTCTTCTTAAGACAAATGTCATACTGTAAAATTGTCTTTGACACACCGATAGGTAAAGCTCTTAATGATAACCATCCTAATTTTGAGAAATTGGTACCAAAATTTGGAAGTAAAAACAACCAATTGTAGTCATTTGGTACAATAACTTTTTCTGGGCCAGGTTCTGGCATTCTTTTGAAATGACGGCAATATCTGTTATTTTCGACCAATTTATATGTCGTAGTTGGATCAGGCTCAATATTGTAGGCATCTATCAAGACTTTCCAGTTAAAGTCACCTTCTAATTTGAAAGATGAATAATATTCATAAAGAGAGAAGTCATATGTTTTGAGTTCATCTTCGATATTTTCAAACCAGGTGTTGAATGGAACATCAGAGTTATTCAAATTGATGAAAATTAAGCCTACATCGGTAACATGAGTCTTGATAGGAAACAAGATTTTACCATCTTTCTCAATTAACTTGGAGTCTTTATCTACATGATAAGACTTGACAGTATTATCTTGACCTTTGATCTGTATGAACTTGTATCCTGCAAAATCGTATAATATCTGATCATTGTGAGCTTGGAATTTGGTGATGTGACTGACGAATAACCATGCTTCTGCAAATACAGATCTTTTTTCTAGTTCAAAAATATCTTCAGAACACCAGAAGGAGGTAGGAACTTTGCTCATTTTCTTTTTATCTGTTTGTGTTACAATTGGACTTATATACCTATATACACTTGAGATTCAGTGAATATGTTTCTTGAAAAAGGTTCAACATCTTATCAAACTGTGGTATATATATAATGGTGTTGGTAACATGAAAACAATCTTACAATCGGCGAATCTTGTCAGATAAGAGAAATAATTTTGGAAAGTAAAAGCGAAAAGTGCATAATTGAGATTTTGAGAAAGTGCAAGGGTTTTTTTCTTTGAATTGATTCAAAGCGGGTGAACAGAAATCTCGGTACTTAGTGCTCTTTATATGTGTAGAATTGAACAGCCTTATCGGCATACACTGGAAATATTATTGATCCGAGGAAGACTGCTTAGCTGGCATAGTTCAGATCAACTTCTACATTATATATACTCAATCACTGAGTACCCTGTTTATTTTACTTGACCTACCTGATATGTATATATATATATATATAGGCTCTCGACTAAAGATAGAGTAGTCTGTACAATTGATAGAGAACATTTGTACATCGCTTCTTGACCATAGATGTATGCATCGACTCAACTGACACAAATGATTGGTAGTTAGACTAGATCCAAAAACTCCTACATCATAGTTGTAAACTATACATAGACAAAGCTTACAAATCCAAAACCTCAATTTTGCTGTTACCCCTCGCAGATATATGAATGACGACTGACACAAAGTACGCCTCTTTGTGATCTCCAGGTTTTTTAAAACTGCAAAACAAGGTAACACGTAACCTTACATAAGGTAAACGGTGTATCTTTTACTGGGGTGGGTGTGCGCCGACCAGAAAAAAATTAATATTATTCCGATAATGGGCTCGCGATTCTATAATTGTACCGTAAAGAATGGCTAATATTCCTACTTTGGGAATTTTTCCCTCCCCTTTTGAGGAGTATGGGGAAATTTCAAATTTCCTTAGATGTAGAGACGGAGGGTTTTTGTGCCTAATGGTATCCTATATCTTTGACAAAAAATCACTTCACCCTGATCAATATGTGTTCTTCTTTCTCTATAGATTTATTTCGTTTGACTATATAAGATATCCAGTCGAATTAAGTTACAGAATAACTATAAAATGTCTGAATTGAACGTTGAGGAAATCATTTCCAAATTAACATTAAAAGAAAAAACCGAATTACTTTCTTTGAAAGATTTCTGGCACACAGCCAACATTGATAGATTAGGCATCCCTTCAATCCGTCTTAGTGATGGTCCAAATGGTATTAGAGGTACTAAATTTTTCAAGAGTATCCCATCTGCATGTTTCACTTGTGGTACCGGTTTAGGATCTACTTGGAATAAGGAGTTGTTAGAAGAAGTCGGAACTATGATGGCTGTTGAAGCTAAAGGTAAAGGTGCCCATGTTGTCTTAGGTCCAACTTGTAACATCCAAAGAGGTCCTTTAGGTGGAAGAGGTTTTGAATCATTTTCTGAAGATCCATACTTATCAGGTATGGCCTCTGCTGGAATTATCAATGGTTTACAAAGTGGTAACGTCGCTGCCACCATTAAGCATTACGTTTGTAATGATTTAGAAGATGAAAGAAACTCAATCAATGTCATTGCCAGTGAAAGAGCCATCAGGGAAGTTTACTTAATGCCTTTCCAATTAGCTGTTAAAGAGTCCAATCCAAAAGCTTTTATGTCTGCTTATAACAAGATCAATGGTGAACACGTTTCGCAATCCAAGAAATTTTTAAATGATATTTTAAGAGAAGAATGGGGTTGGGATGGTCTTATTATGTCTGATTGGTTTGGTGTCTACGATATGAAAGCATCAATCGATGCTGGTTTAGACTTAGAATGTCCAGGTTATCCATTGATGAGAAAGCATGATGCTTTATGTCATGCTATTAGTGCCAGAGAAATCTCAATGAAGACAATTGACGAGAGACTTAGAAATATCTTGAACCTTATTAACTATGCCTTGAAATCTGGTATTCCAATTGATAGTGTTGAAACAACTGAAAACAATACTCCAGAAACTTCAGCATTACTCAGAAAACTCGCAGGTGAAGCTATTGTTCTTTTAAAGAATGAAGACAACTTCTTACCTTTGAAGAAAACCGATACAGTTGCTGTTATTGGTCCAAATGCTAAGGATACTAGATTATTTGGGGGTGGATCTGCATCATTGAACCCATACTACAAGACCAACGTTTTTGATGCTATCGCTGAAAAGACAGGTAAGACTCCTAGTTTTGCACTTGGTTGTTCAATTGAAAAAGAATTATTGAACTTTGGTGAATTCTCTTCCATTGACGGACAAAAAGGTGTTAGATGTCGTGTTTATAAAGAGCCAGTTGAAGTTGCAAATAGAACATTAATCGAAGAGTTTTATACTGACAACACAAAGATGATGTTATTCGATTACAGACACGAAAACTATGATGGTGGTGTATTCTACATGGATGTCGAAACTGAATTCACTCCTGAGGAATCTGGTGAATATGATTTCAAGTATCATTGTTTAGGTACTGGTCTTGTCTACATCGATGGTGAATTATTCATTGATGATAAAACAAACCAAAAATTAGGTGCAGCTGCTATCGGTGCTTCATCATTAGGTGAAACTAAAGCTGCTTACTTAGAAAAGGGCAAAACATATAAGTTTAAGGTTGAATGGGGTTCTGCTCAAACTTTCACTTGTGAATCAAGTGATCTTGTTGCATCCAATGCTGGTGGTTCTCTTTTCCTTGGTTTTATCAAGAAGGAATCTGATGATGAAAGAATTGCTAAAGCTGTTGAAGCCGCTAAAGCTGCAGACAAAGTCGTCTTATGTATTGGTACAAACCATGATTGGGAATCCGAAGGTTTTGATAGAAAAGATATGGACTTACCAGGTGCTCAAGATAAGTTAGTCTTTGAAGTCTTAAAAGCTAACAAGAACGTTGTTATTGTTAACCAAACAGGTACTCCAGTCACCATGCCATGGCTCGATCAAGTTCCAGCTTTAGTTCAAGCTTGGTTCAACGGTTGTGAAGCTGGTAATGCTGTTGCAGACATCCTTTATGGTGATGTTAATCCTTCTGGTAAGTTATCTTTGACTTTCCCAAAGAAAGTTGAAGACAATCCAGCTTTCTTGACTTTCCAATCTGATAATGGTCATGTTGTTTACGGTGAAGATGTTTTTGTTGGTCACAGATTCTACGAAAAAGTTAAGACTGAACCATTATTCCCATTTGGTTTTGGTCTTTCTTACACCAGTTTTGAAATTGAAAACTTGACTTTCAAGGCAGATGGTGAATCAATTATTGCAACTGTTGATGTTACAAACACTGGTAGTGTTGCAGGTGCAGAAGTTGCTCAATTATACATTGCTCCTCCAGTTGATATCAAGACTCCAAGACCAGTTAAAGAATTGAAAGGGTTCGCCAAAGTTTTCTTGAATCCAGGTGAAAAGAAAACTGTCACAATTGAAACATCCTTCAAATATGCTACATCTTACTACAAGCAAGATACTTCTGAATGGTGTATTGAAAAGGGTATCTACACTGCATTGGTTGGTAACTCTTCAGCTGCTAAATTCTTAACCAAAGAATTTGAAGTTGAAAAGACTTCATACTGGACAGGTATCTAGTAGTGTTATAATAGAAAGAATATATCAATCAACGTCATTGGAATATAGTTACATATAAAATAAAAATAAAAAATACAGTATTTTATCTTTACAATCAGGTAAAAGGAAATGAAGACTGACCATCTTTGAAAAGTGAATCAATGCTCAACTTCATTCTCAACACTCTTTTCCCTAAATAAACTCTCAATCTTCTAATAAGCCATGCTTTACGCACTTTTGTAACAACATCAATTCCACTTTTGACACCCTGAAGTACCAGCTTCGAAAGTAAACAATCTAAAATTAGCTTATGTGTACTTTCTTTACAACAGAAAGCAAACATAAATAGACTCCATTGAAACATACACAAACGGTGATCAAATTCAAAATTTAAGTATTTGTCAAATTCTAAATCATCTGTGTTTGCTCCTAAGATCTCTTCTAACTTTGCTGGTTTTACTTCAAAAGTCTCATCGTCCACTAGATTAACATCGTCTACATTCAGTACAATCTCTGAGTTGTAGTAGGCTTCCAAGAATTTTCGTTCCTTCTCAGTAAATTTTTCATACTTCAATTGGATATAAAATGCACTAGAGTCGACAAAAGTTTCAAGCAAGGTTTGAGCTAAAGAACAATCAAATTCTTTGTTCAAAAATCTTTCAGATACGGTTGCAAGAATGTATGCAGATTGAATACGCGTAGCTTGAAGAAAGTCAAAAATGGAGTACCAGCTACCCTCTTCACTTGTAATCGACATGTAGCGTCTCATGTCCAAGGATGTCATGTGAAAATATCCAGCTCGTGGTAGCTTTGTTTTGTCGTCACCTTTATACATTGGATGGAATTTTGAGTCAATGTCAATACGATATGGTGCTTTGTTGGTTATGATATAAAAATCTCTGGCTTTCTCCATTGTTGAAAAAATCTTTGTTATGGAGAAAGGGTCAATTTTATCTCTGTTTGATCTCTCAAAAATTGTTAGTTCCTTCAACAATCTAATAACTTCGTCGCTATAGCCCACGTATGTCTTATATGCAGCGAGCTGGAAACCTTCACTACTCATACCATCTATGGCAAATCCATATCTTTTTATAATATCTATAGGTCCGTGATTTAGCGGAATAGGGACCCATGTTTCGAATTCTTGTAAATCTAAAGTTTTAGCTTCAAAAAGCCAAAGACCGCATGATATCTCTAAAGAGGAAAGTAAATATCTGGACAATAATAAAGCACAAGACATGTTTTTATTATCTTGGCAGTATCTCTGTATGAACTGTTTTGCACCACGTAGATGAAGCGACCATTTGTCATTTCTGTTTGAGGACAAATCACATGTAATCAGTAAACTAGTTAAAACGGCGCTTTCAACATTCTCACTTAGTTTAGGGGTGTTCTCTAATGTATCTTGTAAAAAGGTAAAACAATTTGCCAAATAGTATACTCTATAATAATCATTGTGTTTATGTGTATTCATTAAGAATTCAATCTTTTTTGGATCTTTAGTTTTACTTTTATCAATCAGTGCTTTTTCACATAGATATCTTGCTCCAGAAGCAAGCATGGCATTTAAAAGATATGGGCTTTTGTGTGCCTCTTCAAGAAAAGCAGTAATGAATGGAGATTTCAAATAAGAATTTGTTAATGGAAATAAAATACGGTGAACATTGGTGACAAAAGATTTGAGGTACACTTCATCCCTTGTGGTCAGACCTAGTGATAAAGCCAGTTCAGTAATGTCTTTATCGTCGATTGAATTTCGAAGATTGTAGCCATACTCATACTCGGTATTCGACTTTGCATAGGTATTTGTTACACTGTTCTTATAAGAGTATCCAATATTATTAAAGTTGAACTCTGGAATTCGGATGGGAGAATCAGAAATTGATGCGTTCTCATAGTCCGGATCTTCCAAATCAACAAATGTTTCTGCAAATCTCATAATATCACCAACGAGTATCTCCTGATCTGTCAAAAGGTCCGTCAATGAATCTAACTGACTCTGATCAGTTGTCTGGGGTATCATATTGTGAATGCTAGATGTTTTGCCATTGGGTATGGAAACACCAGGTATCTTATTCTCAACCAATCCTGTCTCAGATGATAAGCCTGGTGTGCTCTCAAGACTTGTTTCATTATTGTTGTAAATACTATTGTAATCGATATCGCTTTGTTTATTAGTATCAGCTTTACCACTGAGATTTTCTGTACTATCAATGGCATTATCAATATCATTTTCCTTCGGTATTGAATCTGCAGCTTTCATACTGTTATGAAATTTAAACACTCTATAATATATGCATTCATCATTCAGCTTAGAGCATCTGCTACAAATAGGTTGTTTCTCGTCACATTTCACTTTCTTTCGTTTGCAATTGGTACACCCATTTCGACTATACTGTTGTTTCTTCCTCTGTTTATTGACTATTACTTCTTTGCCCATGGTATAGTAGTCAATTCCTAATCCGGCTTATAAATATAGCACACTATACAGTGAAACATAAACAACCTTAGCCGGTGATATACCTCCTTGTTTCTCTTCATTCTTCATAATCTAAGAAAACAATGAAAAAATTACCCCCGTAATCAAACCAACGGCTTTAGCAAAAAACGGTATGCAGATAATGCAGTTTTTTTTCCTATTTGGGTCAATATTTCGCAGATAACAAATTTCAAAAAAATATTTTTTATGAGACGCTCAATCAGTTACTGATCTACCTATAAAATCCAATGTATTACTAAACCATTATTATGGTGGAATCAATTGTAATGAGATACTAGAGTACATAAAAACATGCTTTTAACACAAAAAGTTAAAAAAAAAAGTTAGAAGCGTGAAATGCGCTTCATTACTTTCCAAAAAGAGCGTTGGAGATTCTGTCTGCAAATGAAACTTTTTGGACGCCTTTTCTGAGTTCTTGTTCATTGTACCATTTTTCATGTGCAAGAACCTCATCTAATCCAGTAGAAAGATCACATTCTGATGGAGAAATGTATTTGGTTCTCTTGTATACTTTCCAGAATGCATATAGCACTATGCATACAAATATCATGAAGTAAAACAGGAAACTCTCAACAGACCAGCCGCCTGGTAAGAAAACATAGTATCCTTGCACCCCAAGCATTGATATAGTTATGAATAGGGCACCAAGTGATAAGTATGGTTGGAGCCAGGCCTTGAAAGTGAAAGTGTGTCTATCAATCCCTTGAACTTTACAAGCACGATAAAAATGAACGTATGTTATCAAGATTATAGAAAAGTTGATAATTTGAGCAGAGGTAACCAAATTCGCCAACCATGTAATAACTTTTGCCGACGAGGATCCCAATTGTAAAAATGAAAGGCAACCCCATGCCAAGGCAAATAAAACGGCATAAATAGGAACACCGTTCTTATTACAGTGAGAGAAAAAATGAGGTGCTTTTCTTTGTAGTGCTAAAGCGTATAATGCCCGTGAACTACAAAAGCAGTAACTTAATCCAGCAGAGAAACTAGCTGTCACCAAAACCACATTTATGATATCTGGTAATACCTTGATACCAAAGTTGTTGATAGAAACCCAATAAGCAGATGATCTGAAACCTGGAGCTGAGTCTTTGATATTTTGAATCAAAGTGGGATCATTATAAGCACAGCATAGCCCAATTGCGAGAGAACTTCCTACAAAGAAAATAGTCAAACGTATAGCAACTTGTTTGTAAGCCCTGGGTAATGTCTTTCTTGGATTAATTACCTCACTTGCTGTCAAAGACACATATTCTGGACCGGCAATAAGAAAACAGAATTGGATAACAGAGTTGAGAAACCCTTCAAATCTTCCCAAGGATCCTGTGTGAATATATTCTGCAAATGGTGTATTCCAATTTCTAAAACCATAAGCATCTTTATGAGGATTTCCACCACACATTGTGACAAAAACATAAGCCATCAATCCTACACATAATATGACTTTTAAAAGAGCAAGATAAAATTCACATTCACCATAGTATTTGACTGCAGACACAGTAATGAAAAAATAAAGAAGCAATTGGATAGTGATGGGAATAGCAAGAGTGAAATCATCCCTCCAGTAATATAAGAATCTGTTAAATAGTGTGACTTCCCAGGGAATCAAAGCTGATTCAAGTACCCAAAAGTTCCAAGACGCCATAAATCCAAAACTTTCATCTACACATCTTTCAGCAAGGGTCAAAAACGGACTTGGGATTGGTAAGTAACATACCATTTCTGCACAAGCAGCGGTAACACATAACACTGGAATACACCAGAAAATACACCCTAAAAGCAAACTTATTGGTCCGGCATGACTCAATGTTGTTGAGACATTGACGAAAAGTGCTACACCAATAGTACCTCCCATAGCAATAAGTTGAACATGACGGCTTAACAATCTTCTATGTGTATGTCCCTGGTCGTACAATTGAATTTTTTCAGACAACTCATCACTGGAAATATCATCTTCTTCCAACAGTAAATTTTTCTCCTTCTCTTCCTCTATGACAGCTGGTTTTGCTCTTTCCAATAATGATCCTTGTCTCTCTAGAGCTTCACTGGGAGGGACTGGGATGAATACATCCTTTAGTAACGTTGTAACTTTATTTGATTTTACCATTTTGAAACTTGAAGACTATACTTTCATTTGCTTCTGGTGGATTTCTTTATAATAATGATGTTGATTTTGTTTCTTAGTGACCGTGTATGTTTTTGTCTTTGTTGGTAAAAACTAGTGTAAAAAAAGGGTTTTTTTTTAAATGTCATTGGAATACCGATGTTATGTTGTATAAATAGTTTCTGAAAGCAAAAAAAATTATTTACTATATTCTGTAAAGAAGTTGAGAAGTTACGATAGACATGGCGTGAATAGTCACACTAAAATTATGCAAGTAAGAGTTCCTTAGTCAACGTAGAGGAAACTGTGGATGGTGATTTGACAGATTTTGAAATCATTACGTCAGTAGAGGCATCTTTCACTAATTAGATTGCTTTTTTTCACTCATCGGGCATAGCTAACGCCACCACACGTTTTTTTTTTGAAAAGTTTTGAAGAAAAAGAAAAGGGGAGTTGGCTGTGAGTAAGACTGTTGCTAATTGAGTACAAGTCACTCCAGCCCTTTAACTCTTGGTCTTTTAACCCATATCAGCTGAAAGTGATAACAGTTGTCATCCAATTGCTATAACACCTGTACTCGCTTGAATTGAAATATTGGGAAAAGTTAATATGTTGATTATGTAATATCTGAGAGGGTCTCAAATTTTTTCTGTAATTTTCTGTGTCAGGATGTTTTGATTTGATTTACAGCATTTAGGATCGTGAGCTTTTGTGGTGATGAGAAGACAGCTTATAGAGAGGAGTGTGATGTATCAGTTAATTAATTTTGGGAGGTTAGAGGTACATTTATTGATACAGGAAGAGCTGGGCTACATTCTGTTGAGTATAATAGCTGAGCTGGTTGCATTTTCAGGAGTTTAAAAGACCAAATGTTTCACTTAGTAAAGGGGTTGTACGAATCGTGGAACAAACAGGAACGTATGTATTTAGTACCAGATCAATAGATTTCATGCTTGAGGGTAATCCCATTGATACAAAGTTTACTGACTAAAATTTTATACGCATGTACTATAGAATACTCAATTTTGATTCTGGGGCTAGACAATGCTGGTAAAACCACTTTCTTAGAACAAGTCAAAAAATTATATATACCCAATGCAAGAACTATACCTCCTGAAAGGATAATACCAACAGTTGGCCAAAATGTAGCAAATATTCCTATGGCTAGTTCCAAGATGATACTGAAGTTTTGGGATGTTGGTGGACAAGATGCATTGAGAAACTTATGGAGCGAATATTATGAGAACTCACATGCAGTAATATTTGTAATAGACTCAACAGACAAGGATAGATTAATCGAGTGTCAAGAGGCTTTGAGGAATGTGGTAACAGATGAATCGATAGAAGGTATACCAATTCTTATGTTAGCTAATAAACAAGATCTGAAGATACCTGAGAAATTAGAAGTTGAAGATATAAAAGAGATATTCAACGTTATCGCAGAACAGTTAGCTGCTAGAGACAGTAGAGTTTTGCCGATAAGTGCATTCACAGGAGAAGGTGTCAAGGAAGCCATTGAGTGGTTAACTGTGAGACTGGTTAGAAATAAAGTAAATAGACCTCCAAAGTATAAGTAGATTGTAAATAATTTTGTCATATAAATGTTACTGAATTGATGAATTGCATATATAAGATAGAATTCGTCGGTTGTCTGACTAGTTCCATTGAGCCGTCCACTTATCTGCAGGGACTCGCTCAAGCAATTAATCAAGTGTTCCTTTCACCCTATTGCATAATCTTGCTATATGTCTCTGTGTTCATGATATATATCTAGGTCAATGCACATTGAACTACAGAAAGCATCTGTATACTTTGATTCTACTCCATTGTGGCAATTGAGAGAAAATAAGTTATGTCCACAAAAATATCTCAAAAAATAATAGAGTTCATCAGGGCCTTAGAGGGCTTGACAACCTGTGATGTATCTGACGGATTAGTCAAGTTTGGCCTCTCCAATGGTGGATACTTCCCCAATGTACAAAGACAATCTTCACATAGTTCAAAAGAAACAACTGCAGGTTTTGCGTATACTGTGCTATTTGCACCATATGATGACCCCAGACCAGCATTATCTGGTGGTTATATAGATTCTTTACCAAAAGAGTCCGTACTCGTCATAGGGACATCAAAAGAACTCCAGATACCAAACGCTCCATATACACTGGTAAACAATGCTTTGTATGGAGGATTAATGTCTACTAGGGCAAAATATTTGGGAAGCAATGGAACTGTGGTCTTTGGAAGAGTTAGAGATTTACAAGAACACCAGGATTTGAAACACCCAGTCTTTTCTTATGGTCTAGGTACAACAGCACACAAGCCAGTTGTCAAGATGGTTGGTATCAACGTGCCTCTAGAGATTTACGTCAACAATTATCCACAAGGCTCATACGAAATAATCAAGCCAGGAGATTTGATTGTTGCAGATGTCAATGGGGTGGTGAGGTTGCCTGTTCATTACGAGGATGACAAAGAAGAATACGAGACATTGACTAAAATACTGGAGTATGTTCCGAAGAGAAAAGCAGCTGATGAGTTAGTTGCAAAGGACATTAAAGAGGGTAAAGAAGCAACAAAGTCACAGAATGCTAGAAGAGCAGGTTTATGAAAATTGAGCTTACCATATATAATTTAGTCACGTGACATATATACTCCTTATTAACAAAAAAAAAGATTTTTTAAATATTTTTTGTAGCAGTATGTAGGCAAGACAAGCCGTATTTGGTATCACTTGGACATTTCTGTGGCCATAGAAGTACAGACTTTGTAAACTAAACGTAGCTACTACCTATCTCAAAACACTTATACAGACATCTCATTTGCTATATCTCACGAATAATTGAAAATGGTGGCTGATACAACATATTATGATATATTGGGCGTATCAACAACGGCTACACAATTAGAAATTAAAAAAGCCTATCGTAAGATGGCCATCAAACATCATCCAGATAAGAATCCTAATGATCCCCAATCTGCTAAAAGATTTCAAGAAATAGGAGAAGCTTATCAGGTTCTTAGTGATGCCTCATTGAGATCAAGATATGATCAATTTGGTAAAGAAGATGCTATACCGAAAGAAGGGTTTGAAGATTCTAGTGAATTCTTTGATATGATTTTTGGTGGTGCAGCATTTTTAGACTATATCGGTGAGCTCACATTATTGAAAAACCTATCAAAACAATACGAGATGGAAGCAGAAGATGAGAAGAAGAGTGAGTCTGAAAATTCGACGACAGAGGGAGCGACAACTAACCCAGATGGAACTACCGAGGATGCAGGTGTGGCAAGTGCTAGTAAGAAAATGAATATGTTACATTTAGAATCTGCAGATTACAAAACACATGGTAAAGAATTGACCGATGAAGAGAGAGAAAAATACATAGAAGAACAGAAGAAAAAGAAAAAGAAGGAAGAGATAGAGAAATACGAAGAAGAATGCAGAATAGAGAAGGAAAATATCAAGAAAGTGCTTGTGGAAAAGTTAATTCAGCGTGTATCACTGTGGACTGAATCTGATAAACGAGACGATGTAACTGAGTCTTTCAAAGCCAAGATACAATACGAAGCAGAAAATCTCAAGATGGAGTCTTTTGGTTTAGAAATATTACAAACAATCGGATCCATCTATAGATCAAAAGCTAAGACTTTCCTGAAGACACAAAACTCATTTTTGGGTATATCCGGGTTTTTTTCTAATGTCAAAGAAAAAGGTGGAGTGGTCATGGATACTTTCAAAACTATATCTAGCGCTTTAGAAGCTCAATCAACAATGGAAAAACTGAATAAGATGGCTGAAAAGAGACAAGAGTTTCTCTTGATGGAAGAGGAGAAGCAGAAAAAACTCGAAGAAAAGGAAGAGAAACGAGCAAGAGGTGAGGAAGTATCTGATGACGAAGATGAAGAGAGTAGCGATAAAAAGGATACTGATAATCCAGGCAAAGTAACCGATTCAAGTTCAGCAGATACAAGTGAATCAAAAGGTAAAGACGAAACAGTTGATTCTAGTGATGATAAAAATACTACTGAATCAAATGAGGCAGAGAAAGAGGTGATACCCACTGAGGAAGAGATTGTTGAAATGGAGAAATTGTTAATGGGTAAGATTTTGGCAGCTGCTTGGAAAGGGTCTCACTTGGAGATCTCTTCTACTTTAAGAGACGTTTGCGACAAAGTCTTATATGACAAGAGTGTTGACGTTGAGAAAAGAAAAGAAAGAGCACAAGCAATGATTATGCTCGGTGATATTTTCCTGAATACCAAGAGGTCGAAATGGGAAGCTGAAGAAGCTAGAATTTTCGAAGAATTAGTTGCAGAAGCTAGTCAGAAAAAGACACCAAAAGATTGAATTACTTTTCTATTCGGATAAATAAGCATTTGCATTACAAATAATTGTTTATATATAAGTGTATATCTATCTGTCTCTATATAGGTATAAATAGATAATAATTATGATACTGTATATGTATGGCAGAACTTTCGAGTTGTTGTTATTATGTGCAAGAGTAAATGTTTTCAATGATCGATTTATACATATATACATTCTGTGAGCTTTATAAATAGAGTAGATGATGATATCAACATGATCACTCGATAGAGTAATACACTTTCTTAACATCAACCACTTTCTTTCCTCTTTCAAGTGCAATTTCTTCTGTTGTCTTTTGTTTCAATAATGCAGTCATGGTAGCTTTCGCAACATTCATACTGTTTCTTGATCTATACACTTTACCGGCTAAATCTTTAATACCAACACATTGTGCAAGATTGAAAATATTATGATTGACTCTTAAACCGAAACCAGAAGGAGCAGATTTTAATTTCACAATAACTGAACCGTATTTGGCTTCGACTTCACCGTAAATGGTTCTATTTTCAAGTAATGGGACCTTTGTCAAGTTCTTGACACCTTGCCAATGAGCTTTCAAGATAGCACTGGTTGGACTTTCTGGATCTTTACCTTCACCTATACCAAGCATACCACGACCATCACCAACGCATACAAGGGCGTAGAATGATGACATTCTACCTTTTGAAGTTTGATTTCTGACCGTTTTCAAAACAATTGTACGAGACGATAATTCTGAGATATAATCAACGTCAAAACCTGTCATCAAGGAAAGTTTCTTGGACATTACTTCCTGTTCACTAAGCTCTTCCTCGTCTTCTATTGTATCTGCTTCCTTTTGTTTTTTTAATTTATCTGCAAATGGGTCTTCTTGTTGCTCGGGACTTGCGATTGGTTCATCTGATGTGGATTTAGGTTTTCTCACTGGATGGTCGAAGTATGGATCTAGTTGAATGAAATCGTCTAAGTATGATGGGGCAAACTCTATTGGATTGAGTTTGGCATTTTTGTAATGTTTAGGATCGATAGCTGATTCGGCTAACATAATGGACTCTACAATTTCTGGCTCGTAGAACTTTGACAAGTACTTCACATGTCTTATTGGCTTTGCAGATGGATCTGTGGATTGTTCCTGAAGTTTTATGCTTGATGTTGAAAAATAACAAGCTTTAAAAGCCACCCTTCTGGAGCTCTTGAGAGCAATCTGACTTGTCGTGTTTCTCAGGAACATAATGATGCGGATTGTATGGCTCAACTGAAGAAATATGACTCAAGTTCTATACTTCAAGCTCTGCTTCTACTATGCATTGTCATTCTATATTGAACAAATTATTTCACTACTCCAACAACTCGATGAAAAACAATTTTTTCTCAAGCAGAGTTGATATTATTTAATTGTTACCCGGATTCTTTAAATTTTCAGGGTAAGGGTGTTCTTTCTTTTGAAAATCTAATGATTATGTAATATTTCTTGAAAAGTTGTTCCTTCAGTATGTGATTCAGCCAGATTATGAGTACACTAGCAGTACAGGTGAGCCACTATCAGCTCAAAGGTTATATCACAGATACGGTTAATGTATATTAATAGCAGAAGAGACTATTTAATGTATGTAGAAGACTAAAAGTAAATTAATCAAAGAAAAAGAATGGGTACTTAGATAAGAAGAGTTATCAAAGTAATAGCAAATCCAAACAAGCTTGTTGAAATGACAATTGAGTTTCCGCTTCCTTCATATTCGGAAACTACAGCAGATGTTGAAGATTGCTCTGCTTCAGAAGCTGAAGCGGTAGAAGATTGATAGACAGTGTTAGTCAAGTATTCAGTAGATGTCACATCGTCTTCACTTTCTGAGGTAGTGGCAGAAGCACCAGTGGTTTCACAAGGAACTGTAACAGTGGTGGTGACACCGTTGATAGTAGCTTCACTTGTGGTATAAGATTTAGATAAATCAGATGAGTCAACTGTTGTTTTGCCTTCACATGATCCATCACAAGCAACAGTAACTGTGGTAGTTAAGTCACCAGATGTCACACAGACAGTTGTGTACTCAGTAACAACTGAAGCTGCAGTGGTAGTGTCACATGGAATGGTAACTGTAACCGTAGATCCATCGACAACTGTTTCAGATGTGGTATAAGATTTGGATAAATCTGACGAAGCAACTGTAGTGACACCAGAACAAGAACCGTCACATTGAACAGTTACAACAGTGGTAGAACCAGCAATTTCTGTTGCAACGGTGGTATAAGCAGCTGAAGTAGCTTCAGCAGAAGTGGTAGCATCAGATGCTGTAGTAGAAGAGGATGATGAAGTTGAAGATGCAGAAGTGGCATCAGTAACTGTAGCAGTTGCGGTTAAAGTGTAAACGGTTTCAGCTCTCTTGACCTTTGCTGCATCATCTAATAAAGATAAGTAGAAGGTACCTAAGAATTCACCATTACCAGATTCCGAACCACCAAAACCACATGTGAAGACACTTGAAGATTCAATAGAATCAGCAAAAATGAAAGATACGCTGTCAGGAGAAATGTCAGCATTATAAGAAGAAGACTCGGCATCAACAGAATCTATCATGGCATAGAAAGAGTCAGTATCGAATTCATAATTCTCGCCTGCTTCAGAATTAACTTCCAGACTGGTAAACAACAGTCCACCAGGAACATTGATTTCCCATAATGGTGCACCATTGTTACTAAGACCAGTGATTGATGGAGCATAAGAGCTAGCGACGGAGGTGGCAGCTGGTGAAGTAGAAGTAGAAGAAGAATTAGAATAAGCATAGGAGGATTGAGCAACAGCAGATGAGCTTGATTCTGATGATGATGATGATGATGATGATGATGATGATGAATTTGCAGTTGATGATGCAATAGAGGAAGCAACAACATCAGAAGAAGCAACACTTGATGATGCGGCAACTGCTGATGAAGCTTCTGAAGCGACTGATGAAGAAGAGGAGACAACTGAAGCAGTTTCAGATGGGATTGATGAGGTTTGAGAACCAGATACAACTGAAGAAGAGGTAACAACTGCACTTGAAGATGCTGAAGAAGCCGAAGAAGTTTCAGCAGGAACTGAAGATGATGATGAAGGAAGAGCGGAAGATAAACTACTTGAGGAAGCATAGCTTGAAGAAACAGATGATACAGCTGGTTCATAAAGAAGTTCAACCATAGTGTAGTGAGACCCTTGACGGCTAGTAGAAGTTGTAGTTCCACCTCTTTGAATAAAAAGAGTGGTGTAAGAATATTTGGAATTCACAAAAGTGGTTGTAGTTGAAGTGGAGTTTTGATCCCAGTAAATGGTGGAGGTACTGCCAACTGTTTGAGCAATTCTAGTTTTGAGATATGATATCTCCATAGTACTGTCGTATTCTGAGTAAGTGATTGAAGTATAAGTCCATGATTCAAGGGAAGTAGTGTAAGTGAGTATTTCTTTTGTAGTATAAGTGAAATATGGTTCATAAAAGGTAGTAACACCGTCAACAACAGTGGAAGATTCGGAATCACCGTGAGAAGTAATACTGTATGAAGCATCGGTAGAAACAGTAACAGTGGTACCACAAGTTGAACCTTCAGGGTATGAGAAAATAAGGGAAGAAACATCCAAAGCTTCAGAGTTACCTGGAGTGAAAACTTTGAAATCAAACCAAACACCTGGTCTATCTCTACCAACAACGATTCTGATTGGGTAGTAGTTACCTTCCTCCAAGTAGAAAACGGAATGACCCCTGACTTCATCATAGAAGTAGTAGGAAACAGCGGCAAAACCAAATTTATCGGATAAATCATCTGATAATTCTAAATTACCACAACAATCAAGACCAGAACCTTCACCCATGAAGAAAATAGCATGACCACCAACGTCCATTTGGAACATGTAAATACCAGTGGATTCAGCTTTGAAATAACCAGTATACTCCATTTCAAATGAAGTTGGCTCATAAGCAATTGTACCAAAGAACGTTGTACTTGCTGAACCAATGTATCTTCTTGGGGTCATATCAGTATATGCAAGAGCAATATCAGTGATTCCAGTAGCGGTACCAACTAAATTAGTTGCATAAGAGCTACCATAAAGTGAAACACTTCTATAACCTTGGTTAAAAGAATCAAAGACTCTTACTTTGAAACCAGCACTTAAGGAAGAGGTATCCAAACCTGAACAACCAACATTTTCAGTATTATAACCAATATGATCTGGTTTAAACGCAGCTACAGCAGTAGAAGTTGAAGTTGAAGTAGCAGAAGAAGAAGTTGCAGATGATGATGTAGCAGTTGTTGAGCCCGTGTAACAAGTAGTACCAGTTGGTTCACTTCCTAAAGAACAAGCTTCCATAGGACTTGTAAGATAAGAACCATAATCATCCCATAAACACCAACCACACTCTAAACAATCATCGACTAAAGCCATAAAACCAGAATCTTCAGCACAAAGACAAGTAGTATTATAACCGGTATCAGTTTCACATTCTCTTGATTGAATAATCATATTACCACAATTAGCGTGACATTGATAAGTTGCTTCAGCGACTGAAATACCATTAGCTAAGGCAAAAGCATACCCTTCAGCATAAGGTAATGCATTTGCAACATGGGGCAACAAAGTGCTCAAAATACCCGCAGATATTGAAACGAATGTACTTAATTTGACCATTCTCTTTTCTTGTTAAAGCGAAAGACTAGAAGTTAATTTTTTTTTGTACAAGAAAACAAAAAAGGGGAATCAAATTATATTTCGAATTGTATAAAAGAAGAGAAGAAAGAGAGGAGAAGGGATCCTTTTTAACCACTTTCTTTCAGGAAGATAAATTGGAATGTTTTTATATGTTCAAGGAAGGGTACTGTATACGGGGGTGAAACTGGTCTTCCAAATCAAAACAAAATAACGCATCTAAGAGGGAAAGCATTTTCCATTTTTCAATACCGACGAGAAGCATAAAAAAAATACTAGTTACAAGAAACAATAAAAATTTAAGCACTAATTACATAAACCAAAACACCAATATAATAGAATTGTAAGCGAAAGGGTTTAAATTATTGACTCTTGCATAATTTCATGGCTTGTTGTTAATGCAGCTAGGATGTAAACACTATGAAAAGTTACCAAAATATTGTATACATTTTTGAAAAAAAAAATTGTTAAGAAAAAATCTAATTGGGAAAAAGATATCGCTTTTATCGGAATACCAAATTGGGACAGAGTGACTTGATTTGACCCTGCTAAGCAATTTTTCATCGATGTATTATTCAATTTTTGTCTTTCACTGATTAATTTGATAAATGTACGGGGTACTGGAATAAGGGATCAATTGCTTCGTGCTCAACTTGATATCAATACTGACAAGAGCACCAAATAAGTTTGTAACGGTCATCCCTGTAAACTTAAAAAATAGAAAAAGCTCGTGGTTAGTGTGAACCTAAAATTATTTAGGAAACGAAACTGCAAGGCTATACACGCATTAGATTTGAGAAATCCAGTAATTATGAAACTCAAAAAGGGTATTTGTAAACACCCGCTCTCTTTCTTGGAATTGATGAAGAGGTATTGGATAAAATTGATAAATTCCAATACTTACTCGTAACTAATGCACTAAACGATAAATAAATAAATAAAAGATTTCAAACCGAAGGAAAAATACACGGAAGTACGCAAACGTAGGTATATGCATTGTTAATGCACCCTTGAATTCCAATTAGGGTAATTAAGTACAATGAGAAGTCATTTCTACAATAATTTGATTGGCTCTAATTGAGGCTTAACTATAAACAGGGATCATCCCTATATGAACACGGTTTGAGGGTTCCTATTGTTCTTCTTTCAGTTTAGTAAGTTCATTTTCGGGTTAATCGTTTATTAGATATTTGTTAGTCATTAAAGGGTGTAAGTGGATCAATAGGTGGTCGTATTGCCACGGTGAATGATTTTGAAAAGCAGGTATGTTGTACGAGGCATCGTATGGTGCATATGTCTATACTATTGTCTTGGGTGCGATCCACGGTCATTCAAAATGTAAATTCCACATAAAAGACTGAATCCTTATTAGTGCACAGTACATAAGTAGTTACATAAGATTATTAAACTGCCAACATAGAAAAAAGAAAAAAAAATTGAAACCATAGATGAATGAATATAGTGTGTAAAGTAGTGTACATTGAATTAGTTAGCATCTTCTTTCGCTACCACTACCATTTCTTCATCGTTTGAAGTTGATGTAGTAGTATTAGAATTGGAATTTTGATTATCGATTATTGCCTCTTCTTTCTTTTGTAAGTTATTTAGAGTCTGATTTTGTAAGTTTTCAATTTCTTGTTGTAATCTCTTGACTTCTTTTTCTAATTTTTTCCCATAAATTTCAATATAATATGAAGCACCATTGTAACAAGACATCAAGAATATGAAAGTTAGGAAAATTGAATCAAATATCTTATATTTGAATAATAAAGGACACAAACTCATTGTCGTCAATTGGTATAAGTATTGGATACATGTGAACGCCACAATTGGGTATGGATCTTTCAAACCATTGACGAATTTCCCCAGCTTTGTCTTTGAATAAGATTTTCTTAGATGTTCAAATGATGTTACTTTACCTGCTTTTATCTTTTCACGTTTTCTCAATGTGATGAAATAGTGGTATAACATTTGCCAAACAAAATATATGAGTGATGTATACAAGATACCATAGACAAAATTCCATTCATCAACTTTATAAGCACCAAAGAATCTTTCCTTCTTGTACTGGTTGGAAATTTGATGAGTTATCACATAAATTACCACAGGAGGTAAGATATGAATAAAACTTGAAGTTGTCTTTTCAATTGAGTGAAGCACCAAAGAGTTTCTCCATGTTATCACAGCAAATGATAAAGTACCATGTGTAAATGCAAAACATGTCACAAATAACATCTTTGAGTCTGGTAGTATCCAAAGATAGACTAGTAACAATAGATTGACAAAATAACACAAATCCGCTAGATAGTAACCAAATCCAATCTTGTAATAAGTTAAGAACCTTATAGGTAATAGGAAACAGCATAGTGTTGTATATAGCAGATGGAAATAGTTTGGGTACTTACCTATTATTAAACCTGATAAGAAAATGACATAGATACTCATTGAATAGTATAATTTCTCAGTCTTTGAAGCAGACAGTGTATTGGATAACTTTGAATAGAATTTATCAATCCTCCGATTGATCATTGACTTCACCTTGATCAGTTCATCATCAGAGATTTTCAAGTTCTTGATCTTACCTGTTTGCTTTGTTGTGAAGTTTGATACTTTGTTGATAGTTGATTTGGGGAAGATTTCGTTTTTCTTGAAGTTTGTAAAGGAATCAAATAGATTCAGCATTGATATATTGTCTAATCCCAAATTCAAACTTGAAATTGAATTTCTTCTTAGTAATGGGGAATTAGCGGCAGAGCTTGAATTGCTGTTGGAAGAAACAATTGAAGAAGCAGATGAAGCTTCAATAATGTTAGACCCACTAGTAACTGCCCCTTCATCATCATTAGAGTTGATTTTAGAATCATGTGTAGAAAGTAAAGGTGAAGGTGCTATCATCTCTTCTTCTTGTTTGTCCGGGGTAACAACGGAGTTAATTTCAGTGATTTGCTCGTACTTTTCTGAGCTGCCTTCAAAACTTTTCTTATCGAGCACAGTTTCCACTTTGTCCTTAGCCATGGTGGTATCAGTCCTATAAGAAATTCAATTGCCTCAATAGACTCGTTACTTAGAAGTTTGGTGTATACAAAGAGTATAATGTTTCTGAAATGTAAATACGAAATCTTAAAGTAAATAATAAAGCAAAAAAAATTATTTTGTTGGCACGTTTTTGTTATGTAATCATTTTGGTCTATTTTATTATATAAATTTCACATGCTTTTGAAGTTGACCAAAAATATGTCAGTTTTTATGACATTTGATCCTGTTGTTAGTAAGTATTCAATACAATTATACAAATACTTAATAATGTTGAAGTTACTTATTAATCAGTATGACAATGAATATCAAGGAGTCTAAAAGACTCATATTATTAGAGTACTAAAGGCTGAATATCTATATGTGGGTATAAATAAGAGCGACAAGCAGAGGTAATCTATTCCATCATAATTTTAATGTGGTATTATCCTGACATGTCTTACCGTCCATCTTATATGAAGGTATTGTTTGATATATAAAGAAGAGCCACAAACAAATTTATATTTGAAGACCTTTGATAGCAATGCTACTATGTTTGTAGTAGTCATTGCTTTTCAATTATGACTGAGTTTCTAAACCTTAAGAACTACGTATAGTTCACCATCATAATTGTAAAAGGTCCCACGGGGTTTCAATTGTGGCTTTTTTGATCCTCAGTTATGAATGGGATGTTAACATCTATAGAGACTTTTCTGAGTCCCATTCACAAAAGAGGTTGCACTTCAAAATCCCAAGAAGTGGCTTTTTTTGTTTCAATTATGAGTGGGTTTCTAAACCTTAAGAATCACGTATGATTCACCGTCATAATTGTAAGGGGTACCACGGGGTTCCAGTTGTGGCCTTTTTGTTTTGCTGTTATGACTGGGTTTCTAAACCTTAAGAGTTACGTATAACTCACCATCATAACAGAGAATGCACTACAAGTTTTTTTTCTTGTGGTAACTTTATTTTGTTTTTTGTATGATAGTTGGATGAGTTTCTAAACCAATGAGCTAGTGTAGCAAGTGTTGTTGAATCTCATTCAAACTATCATACTTTCTTTTTTTGTTGTTGTTCTTGAGAATTAACAACAGTGATTCATGAATATATAAGTTGTTGAAATAAGACATAGTGATGTTTGATAGACTGCATGAAGATGTGTATGTGTATAGTAATAAGTCTTTGTGTATAGTATAAGTCTTTGTGTATGACTATATGTCTTTGTGTATAAGTATAAGTCTTTTGACTTTAGTCTTATGTGTGTATGTTTGTGTGTATGTTTGCGTGTATGTGTGTGTATATGTGTAATTGTAAGTCTCTTTGTGTATTAGTCTATGTGTATTAGTCTATGTGTATGAGTATATGTCTTGGTGTCTTTGTGTCTTCATGTCTTATGTCTTTGTGTATGTGTATAAGTGTACAACAGTATAAGTGTTCGTGTATGACTTTGTGTAAGTGTATGAGTATGTCTTATGTCTTTGTGCAAGTGTATGTGGTATGTGTGTGCATGTCTTATGTCTTTGTGTATAGTTGTTGTAAAGTTAAGCGCCAAGGGTATGTGGTCTTAGTGTTGCTTAGTCATAACTTAATCAAAGTTGTTCCTAATTTGTTTCCGTGTTAGGATTTTTTGAGACTCGGCTCTCTGGTACAGAAGGAAGAAAAGAAGAAGAAGAAGAAGAAGAAGAAGAAGAAGAAATAAATAAAAGAATGAAAGAATAAAAATTGATAACTGGTAGAAACGGGTCATATTTATACCCAGAAATCTGGAGGAATTGTTTTTTCCTGGAGAGATCTCCTGGGGTCCCTTTCCTGAATTACCCTTTTTGGTCATTTTTGGTGTTCTAGAAGACTTTTCTGTTGAAAACTAGACGGAGTTCCTTGAGATATTTGAAACCCATACACCAAATACTGTTTACGAATCACCAATTTTGGCTGTTCCTGGTATAGCGGCAAAAATATAGGTACTAGAATTCTACATAGTAAATGGCCTTGTGTAATATAGGAGATATTGAGTGTCTATTAACTTATTAAAAACCACTGAATATATACTAAATACTTCAACCAATATATAGAGCATTCACAGAAGATACTTCCTGATCAATTTGTTAAAAGATCCCTTGTATAAGACCTGAGTAATCACCGAATTTCAATGCATGGTCTTCTATAACACTGTAATCCCAAATGTTCAGTCAAATGTACTCTGATGGCTTCTACAAGCATGCTGATGTTTCCTACTTACCTTTTTGTAGACAAAAAAATGTGTAATAACACTTGTTGTATCTAGTAAAAAATCCCTTGTATTCTAAACAAGAAGCTTTGTGTATCGATTTTTAATTTATTTCCAGGCATGTGTATAAGGTCCTACTGACTTTTAAGTCTATTCATAGTTGATATAGCATGGTTCTGGTACTATTGTGGTCTTCTCTTGTGATTCTAATGATGAAAATTGTCCAAATGCGCTGTATATGTGATATCTGTGCAAATGTAATGCCTAGCGCTAAATTTTGTGATGCTTCCAACGGCAACTAACTCTTGGTCTTTCCGCTTAAAAGTTGGACAAGTAACTCTTGCATGTTGTATATATTGATTGATGTATTGAAAGTGTTGATATCAAGATGAGAATAGCATAAACTAATCAAATTATGACCTATTTGTGCTCTTTGTGCCCTTGTTCTTTCCTAGTCCTTGTTCCTTGTTTGTCAAATAATATTACGTAATCAGAAAAAATTAAAATTAGCTCACGTGATCGGGAGACTTCAAATAAAAATACAGAGCCACAATTTGATTATGTAATATCTATTAATAATTCTAAGATTGAGTTTCGGGACTTTGAAATGTATTATTATCTGGCATCCACTCAATCTTATTGGTGGTGAACAGGGAATAATACTAAAATAGGTAGGTACAAAGACTATTCCACATATGGGCAATAAATGTGGCAATAACGCATTGTACATAAATTAGCACTGATAACAGTCCTTATCTTCCCCCCCTCAAAATGCCCCTCGCTTCAATTTTTCTTCAATTATCCTTATCTATAGACCCTTAAATTGGAATTTACACTAACGGTTTTCCGCAACTTTATATAGATATTTGACCACCTGCATACGTATTATTTGCTATTTCAACAGTCATATGCTTTGACTTCTATATAGATTGAATATGGGTTCAAATCTCAAAACTTGCTATTACCTTGCATTGGTAATTATATAGTTATTATTGCTTTCTGGGCATCCCTTTTGTAAATTAGTTTCACAAGTCCAAGTGTTCAGAAAAACAACATTTACACACCGGCAAAATGCCAAGGATTATATAGCAATTTTATCCATTTATCATCCTTATCCATTATATTCTATCTTTTTCTATCTTTCTAGGCTCGGCCATTCTTAATGCCTTGTAGGGCTGAACTATCTAATATCAAAGCTTTCTTTTTACCTAAAAGAGTATAATTTTCACCAATCAGTAATCTGAGAACCAGTTAATAATTGGTCGATTCACATTCCTATTTCAGTGGCAGAATACTTGGCTCAAAGATTTCATTATCTTTATTGTATAGCTGGTTATCTTATCTGAGAAACTTGATGTGAACAATCTAGAATAATGTAAATTTCATTATAGTGTTCATTGTTCGTTGTCTTATGTCGCTTATGACGTAAAATTCGGAACTTTAAAAGATAGGACTACTCGATCATACGTTATCTCAGCCTTGATGTGGACCCTTTGTAAGATGTATATATAGGCTAATCCCTCTAAAACTTATTCAGCTTATCGTGTTCTTTACATTTTTATTATTTTTCAACTTTCTTTGTATAATTTTATAGCAAATAATATAATTTTATCAACATGGGTTATGCAAATTCTGGTTTAGGATCAGCCCTTTTGATTCATGAAAAACGTATCCGTGATTTGAGTACTCTGGAAGAAGAGACTGCAACTTACGTTAGCAGTGACATGACATATGTCATGGTGTGTACGGTCTTAGTTATGGTCTTAATCCCTGCTATTGGTATGTTTTATGCAGGTACATTGAAAAGAAAGAATATGATACAATTATTTTTTCAAACTTATATGACTATTGGATCTGTTACTTTACAATGGTTTTTATTTGGTTATTCATTAGCTGTTTCTCCTTCATCTTCAAAAGTTATTGGAAATTTCAAATGGGGTGCTTTACAAAATCTCAATGCAGGTCCATTTCTTGAAGGTGGTACTATCCCATCAATTATGTATTTCACATTCTCAACATTCTTCCCTATTGCCACAGTACAAATTTTTATTGGTGCAATTTCTGAAAGATCAAGGGTATTACCATCAATTATCATAGGTGTTCTATGGACAACATGTTGCTACTGTCCATTGGCCTATTCAACTTGGAGTGGTAATGGTTGGTTATACAGTTTGGGTGATTTGGATTTTGCAGGTGGAGGACCTGTTCATATTGCTTCTGGTGTTGCTTCCTTAGCTTATTCTTTGTTCATTGGTAAACGTAAAGAATGGAAAGATCCAAAAACAGGTAAAGATTATAAACCTTCTAACCCATTTGTTACATTTCTAGGTGTTTCCATCATTTGGTGTACATGGTTATGTTTCAATTCTGGTACTTTATTATCCGTTTCAACAAGAACTGGTTATATCTTAGCAAACACACATTTAGCTGCAGCAATTGCTTCTTTCACTTTTGCAATTGTTGATAGAATGATGACAGGTAAATGGTCCTTAGTTGCGGCTTGTGAAGGTGCAATCGTTGGTTTAGTCAACATTACACCATCATGTGGTTATTACTCTCCATACTGGTCGGTAATCACTTCAATTTTTGTGGCTATTTGCTGTAGATTGTTATACGACTGTGCTGAATGGATGGGTATCGACGATACAACTCATTCATTTGTAGTCCATGGAGTTGGTGGTATCTTAGGTGGTATCTGTGTTGGTGTTTTTGCATCTCCATACATTGCTGGACTTGATGGAGTTACTGAAATTGACGGAGGTTGGATTTTCCATAACTATGTTCAAATGGGTTATCAATTTGCAGCTATCTGTTATGATGTAGCATGGTCTTTTATTGCTACGTATGCCTTGTGTTTTATAGTTGATAAGATACCAGGTTGCAAGTTGAGAGTTACTGAAGAAGAAGAGTTGATGGGTATGGATATGGTTGAAATGGCAGAAACTTTTGATGAATTTGGTGACATTGAGAAATTAATTTCAAGACTTGAAAGTTATCAATCTTATATGGGCTCAAATAATAACTTGACAGTTATTGAAGGTTCAGCAACTACTTCTGGTAGTATGCATGAAACCAAAGGTACTGTTCACTATACTAAAGACGAAGAAGTTGTCTAGCTTTCTTCAGTTCCCTTCTGTGGTTACTATCTTTTCGAATTAGACCAATTTTTCAATGTTTAATCGTTATTCACTTTCTGTCTTATGTATGTTCATCTTTATTTAGTCTATACATAGTTTGTTTTCCAATCTATATTCTGTTGTTTTTCAGTCTGTTTTTAGGTTTTTGCCCTTTGTACAATAGAGCAAATATTTTTTGTAGCGTAAACATATTGCTCAAAGCTGCAGTAATTAACTCAATTTTCATTTGCTCGTTTGATCACCTATTGTAGGTGTACTATAGTGTTAGTTCTTGTTCAATTTGCTCGTTATAATGCGCAGTTATACCTCAAAATTATGCCTCCATCGTCATACTCTGTCTCTTTGTATCACTACTGACCTCAGTCCTCAAAATTCAAGGCTGTGTGATAATTTGCTCATTTACTCGCAACAAACAATTTCCTTTTTGAGAACCTTTCTAATCCGTTTCTTCCCTTGAAATTCTCGAGGAATTAAGTGCTGGTTTATTCGAGTTCAAGTGATAAACAAGGGACACAAGGTGAGAGAATTGGAAGATAACGCGTACATATTGCTAGTATATAACTAATGTGTGTAGTCGAAGTTATTATGGGGCTAGTAGGAGTGTTTCTACTTACCTAAAGAAGAATAACGGCCAGTCAATGTACTCTTATTGTCTGCAAAGTTTCTCAAACAATAGGCATCTGAAAAATGAGCAAATTATTTGGATTAGTACAATGAGCAAATTTATCGGTCTTTTTATAATTAGATGGGTATATAACACTATGTAAATATTTTTCTTTCTTGTTCAATCTACTCTACTATGCTCTTCATTCAAACATCACACTACTCGATAACACTGACTGTCTAGCTTGAAGGCCACAAAAAGACAGTTCAACAGATTAATCTCAGTACAACGACAGCATATTTTGAAGAAAAATGGATATGTCAGGTATGGACATGGGGGAGTCCTCAACTTCCACAAGTTTGATGTCTTCAACAATGAATGCGATGACCACAGCTGTTGCCTCGAGTATGTCATCAATGATAGCCTCTGCAACCACCTCGAGTATGGATATGGATATGGATATGGCTACAGGTACTGCCTCTTCCAGTGGCAGCTCTGCAACTATGGATATGAGCAGTGATGATATGGATAGTATGTCCTCCATGGATATGAACACTTACTTAACAACAAGTTATAACGAGTACCCAGTGATATTCAAGAATCTCAAATCTTCCAATGGAGCTTCAGCATTTGGTATATTTGTTGTTTTATTCTTGTCTGCATTTTTCCTGAGAGGTTTGTTCTTTTTGAGTGCTTACTTAGAGCAAAATGTTTTTCATAATATAACTAACGCAGTGTTGATTCAGGAAATTGATAACTGTGCTTGTGGACCTGAAGAAGATGAAAAGAATAAGATTCCATATGATGGTGCAAGAGGTTTTGGCAATATCTTGAGACTGGTTCTCTTTCCAGGTCCTCAAGAATGGATGAAAGATGTTGTCAGATTGATTATCGCATTTGTTGCTGCAATGTTCGGATACGCTCTCATGCTTGCTGTGATGAGTTTTGTTGTTCTCTACTTTTTTGCAGTCTGCCTAGGTATAGCATTTGGAGAGGTGTTTTTCAACAGATTATCCATAGTCGTTGGAATCAACAAAAACAGTTCACTCTGTGGATCACTGCACTAATATTCTACTTTTACCTCTTCTTGCCTTGTTTCTTAACCTGTATACTAGCATATATATAAAATTACCCTAATGATAAACTAATGACTTCAACTAATACCAATACTAGGCCTATAAGACACTATAAAATTGCACAGCCGTAAATGTTGGTAAGGCCTAGCTAAAATCTGCCTTTGTTAAATAAAGAAAGGGTTACCCGGTGGAAAGGCTGAAGCGACTTGAATTTGGCTTTTCCTATAACAAGGAAGTGTATCACGTAGCTTAGTAACAAGCTAGAGGAGTACTAATTACAACAAGTTTGTAGGTTAGTAAGACAGTTCATTGCTTATATCTGTTCATACTACACCAACGATTCAACTCACAATCAAACAGAGGTCTCGTCATTGCTCACAATTCACTCTTGAACAGTAGACATCTCCTTCATTTTTACAACTTTCCATACTTCTTATATACCCACTTTGACAGCGATCAAGTGTTACTCTGAGTTATTACAAACACTAGTACAATTCATACACATACCGAAATAAGGCAAGCTTGAGCCTCAATTAGCTACAGTACTCGAGAGAATTGAATCCTAAATGATACAGTATAAGTATGAGGAAAGCTGTTAATAATATCATCCCTCTGAATAGAAAGTTTGGACAGAGTCTGGTGAAATCTTTGAAGATAGACATAAATCAAATACAGGAGTTTTATGTTTTACTAGATGAACCACATAGAGTATACAAGCCAGGAGATGAAGTGTGTGGTCAGATAATACTGGTTTTGAAGAAGAACTTGGTGAATGTGCTGATCACTTTATCTCTGATAGGTCTTGTTAAGATTTTCGGTGAAGGTGCGGCTTTCAGGTCTTCCAAAAAACATTATTTATTCAATCATGCAATTACACTTTATGGAGGCAGTCAAGCGGTAGATACCAACGTTGCCGGCAGTAATGTAGGGCTATCAAAAGGTGAACATAGATTTCCATTTATTGTGAAGCTTCCGAAGAAAAACATTTATACCAGCGTAGCTTTTGAAAAAGGTGAAATCAGATACAGTTTGAAAGCTTCTATAAGAGACTCGTTGACTGGTTCCTCTGTGTCTTCATCAAATTCTCCGTCTTCGAATTCTACTAGTGGTACCACTGATGACCTAAGCTCATTGAATAGCAGCAATCATGGTATTCACGACAACGCTAGAAACTCTTCCATATTGAGCTGTGAAAAGTACATCTCCATCGTCAAACCAATAAATATAACGTTGCTACCGCCTTCACAACCGAAAATAGTTTCTTTCAAATACTCTAGAAAAGGTTTAAGAAAAACAATATCCTCAACTTCCACGATAAACTCTACAAACTCGCAAGATTTCATGTACTTTACCCCAAATTCAATGAACATTAATTTAAACACGAACAATAACACTATCAGCAACAACGGAATCAGTGACACCAACTCTCACGATGGAAGTACTGAACACGAAAGAAGTCCAAACACTGAAAACGTTCTAACAAATGATGAATTATCACCAGCCAATTCTCCGCATAATGTGATAGCAGGCTCTACCACACCAAATGCCACTACGAGTCCTTCAACCCCAACGCCGACTCAAACATCCATGGCAAGCTCCTTGAATCAAACGCCAGCTTTGAATTTGGGATCTTCAGATACAGTGATGAACACCCATATCAATAATAACAGAAATACTAATAACAACAACAACAACAATAATAATAACAACAGTATTAGCGGTAATACCCCTACAACCAACAATAGTATGAATCTTACAACAGAGTCAAACAAATCTCCAAACTCTTTATCTATTGTGATACCCCCAAATAACAATGCAAATAACAACAATACATCAACTCCGTCTTCTCCTCTTTATCCACCACATTCAAGCATCAAAATATCCTTGTATACACCATCAGTGGGATATCTTAGAGGAGAAACTATACCTGTCAAAATAAACGTTCAACATTTCAAGAAAATAAAGAACGTAAACGGTATTATTGTTACATTGATAAGAATATGTAGAATTGATTTGGGTTCTGAACACGCCATCCAATCTTTCAGAAAAGATTTATCTCAGTCAATTGTTCCACTATACGTTTACCCACAACAGAATTATGACTCTTCTATCAGCACATCTTTACGTATACCTATTGATGCGTTTCCCTCCATTGTTGGATGTAAACTAGTTTCATTTCAATACTATGTGGAAGCCGTTGTCAATTTATCAAGAACAAAGCTTAGTTCTGCATCCCAACAAAATAAACCACAAATTGATCAAGGTTTAGATGATGAAGATTTGTCAAACGTAATGGATCCTAATCTTATTTCAAGTCCTCTTGATTCGCAAAGTAACTCGAACATCTTCAATGTTGATAAGCTGAAAAGAATGAAAAATGTTTTGACATTGACAAATGAAATAGTGATTGGAACTGAAAGAAAAACGATTTCTAAATTAAAGCACAGAAACCAGAGAATGGTTTCACCTGCCACTCAGCAATTGTCATCACAACAACAACAATTACAAAGACAACAGCAACACCAAACTGGTTCATCGCCTTATTCTTCATTATCGTCGCCACACATTGAAAATGCAAGCTATTCAAGTTTACAAAACAATCTACCAGCACAGCATCCTATCTATTCAGTAAGGAATGTCCATAGTTATCAAGAGGTTCCTGTTGGATATCCTTCTACAAATACTGCCACTTCTGGTATAAATGGACCTATGACTCCGCTGGACTCATCTGAGTCCTCGCCTCCCCATCTCATGCATCATGAATATCAACAACAGTCCATACAGAACAATGCGCATGGAATGGTGCCCACATATGACCAGCATAATAGATTTAGTACTCCTCCTGCTACTAATATAGATAACATAACCTCTTCGCCTATAGTTCCCACCTCTCTGCCGCAACTACCTCCTCCTATGGCTCATTTAACAGAGAAAGAATTACTTAGACTACAAGAAGAGGCTTTGTTACCTTCTGAACCAACATTTGGAACAGACAATAGAGCCAACAATAATGTCGCTAATCAGGCACCAACTCTGCAAGCAGGTACATTAAGTGCAAACAATGCAAATGTTGATGCTCACGAAAATACGATGTCGTATTCTAGCGCTCATATTGCATCTCCTCCAGAAAATGTTGGTTTACTTGGCGATATACACCCTGATTACGATAATCTTGATTACGTACCTGCATACGAGGAAGTTCCAAAAACTTCGGGTGTTCGTCAAAGTTGAAAAGGCGTATTGTTAGTTTGTTGTTTATACTAAACTCGATGAAAAGTTATATAACGTTGCTTGCTAATGTATTCTATTAATTCATCTCTACTACAAATTTTGTAAAAAACCCATCATACGTAATTTCACTGCATAACCGAGGTTGTTCTATGGTGTTTGAGAACGAAAAATAAACTTATATATGCACTTTTACTATATAATTATGCATATGCCAAAAAAATGTGGTGTTTGAAAGCTCAACCCATTTCCCCAGCTTTTCAGAAAAAAGAAAAGAAAGGAAATTTCAAAATTTAGTATGGGGAATCGAGTAAGAATAGCAATCTTAACAAAGAGCAAGGCATAGAAGACATATGTTATTCTACTCAGTGCTGTTTACATGGTATGATATCATCATTTATGTAACCTCAGGAGATAGTGGGGTTATAAGCAATAGCATATTGGTGGAAAACCTAAGTTGCTCTCTTACATTTTTCCTGGCAAATATGTTGACTTTTCTTTTTATGAGATTATATTTCCTTGTTACAACTTGAAATTAGCAATCAAGTCATTACTGCAATTGATTATGGTATAGCACTCAACCATTTTCTCTCTTGCTATATATAAGATGAGTGCCATCTTGTTCTCTGTTCTCAATTTCAGTTTCAATGATTTAGAATAACAAGGTATATACAGTCAATTGTTTAAATTAAAGCAAAAATGTCCGATATTCAATCACAAATCAAACATAAACTCAATCAAACTCAACAAACAACCACTGGAACCAAGCAAAATCAGAGTGGTAATGTTCCATTGGATGTTCCCAAGAATATGGATGAGCGTGGATTTGGTTCTGGTGCCAATACTGGTACTACTGGTGTTAGTACATACTCCGATAACTATCGTGAGCATGATCCATCAGAAAGCAATTACATACATTCATCAAGGGCCAATCCTGAAACCTCACCTCAATTGAATCCCAAGAGTGGGGATAATGGTGGTATTACTGGAATGATCAGTTCAACATTGGGCTTTGCTTCAAAGGATAAGAATAACACAACTCATGGAGATAATGCAAATCCCAAATACTCTTCTATGGTTGATCCTGTCTTGGGAGATGATGACGTTGAAAGATCGCAACAACATTTGAAAAACCTAGATTTAAACCAGCAAGAGAAACAACAATCAAAAAACACTAGTGGCAATAACAAGCAATATGATGACAAGTTAGGTTCTTCAGGCATTAAGAGTGGTCATGAACAACCTGCCGGTGGTTTTGCTACTACTTCAAAGGATACTCATGATGGTAAGTATGCAAGTGATGCTGGTGCAGGTTCCATGGCAGGTGGTTCACTGATTCCTGGTACAAAAGCAAATGCCCAAGATTTTCAACCTTCTGGAGATAACAGTACCAACGCCGAAACAGCAAAAACTGATTCCATTTATAGTGGCCGTAACAAGCAATATGATAGCAAGTTAGGTTCTTCAGGCATTAAGAGTGGTCATGAACAACCTGCCGGTGGTTTTGCTACTACTTCAAAGGATACTCATGATGGTAAGTATGCAAGTGATGCTGGTGCAGGTTCCATGGCAGGTGGTTCACTGATTCCTGGTACAAAAGCAAATGCCCAAGATTTTCAACCTTCTGGAGATAACAGTACCAACGCCAAAACAGCAAAAATTGATTCCACAAATAGTGGCACTTCTTCTAGTGAAGGTGGTGTTTTTGCAAATCTCATTTCAATGGTGACTGGCTCAAGTGATGAAAAGAAGTCTACTTCAGGGTCTGCTCCTAATACCATGGATACTGGCAATAAATCAACCAATATGAATACTACTGCTGACACTTCTACCGGTAATACATCATCCAACATGAATGCTAGTACTTCCACTGATGATCAATTGAACTCAGATCGTTATTATGGTAAGACAGAAACTGGTTTTGGCTACGATCAAGATAAACAAGGTAAGAAGAGTACTGGTAATACATACACATCCACTGATAAGCACTCCAATCCATTAGCTTCAGAAGACAAAGATGCATCTGCTAAAGGTCAAAATGATACATTAGTTGGCACTGCAGGTACAGCATCTGGTGTTGGTGGAGGCTCAAACACTAACAAATATGAGCATTATGGAGAATACTCCAAAACTGCTGGTGAAAAAGGTGAAGACATTTTAGGCAAGCATGGTCAAGGTAACACTGCAAAGTATGTTGCCGTTGGTGGTGCTGCTGGAGGCGCTGGTGCTGCATATTTAGGCTCAAGACAATTCAAACATGATGAAAGTCCATCTCTCGACAAAACCAGTTCAGGAGAACATCAGAAAAGTAGTTTAGATCCTAAGTACAATATCCAAAACAAAGGTCAAGGTCAAGGTCAAGATTATAATCAAGGTCAAACTCAAGGCTACAGTCAAGGTCATCATCAGCAACCAACTGATACTAAGATTATGTATGCAAATGATCTTGGTGCTGAAAAAATTGCAAATACTGGTCAGACTGCACCTTCTCCAAAAACTTATGAGCAATTTAGTGCATACTCCAATGCTACAGGTCAAAAAGGTGAACAGTTTTTGAATACTCAAGGTCAAGGTGAAGCTGGAAAATACGTGGCTATGGGTGGTACAGCTGGTGCTGGTGCTGGTGCTTATTTAGGTTCCAAGCATGGAAATACAACTGAAAAAGGTACATCCTCAGACAAGTCAACAACTCATAATGGTTACGGTGCTGCTTCAATGAACAAGTCTAGAAACGCCGATACTGTTGGTAGTGACAGAGGTTACTCGAATAAGGCTCATGCTCAATCTGGTACCAGAAACACCAAGGATTACAACAATGAGAGTGAAGTTGATAAGTCAGGCCATTCTCCAATTCCTGGCTCTTTTCCTAATCAATCAACATCTTCTGGTACTGACTATGGCAACGAAAAGGATGGTTCCGAAACTGGAGCAAGTAAGGAACATAAAGCGAAGACTTCACGCATGAAAGATTTGGATGATCCTAATGCTGTCTTTACCGGGGTAGGTGATGCAAAACATTCAACTGGTCAAAGAGTTCAACAAGATAAATATGACGACGACAATGTTTCAACTTCATCTGAATCATCAAACGAGGACAAAAAGGGAAGAAAAACCTCCAGTGGTGGTGGTATTTTAGCTGCTTTGGGTTTAAAGAAGAGCAAACCAGCTGATGATGATAACGATTTGCAAAAAGGTGCTAAGTCAAGAAAGTACGATGGTGATACTACTAAAAATGAAGTTCCCGGTTACACTCATGAATCAAATGTTCAAAAGAAATCTTTCAAAGATGTTAATACTTCTGAAGTTGATCCAAATAACTTTGAAAACGTTGGTGCTTACAAAGATAAAAGTTCAAGATACGAACCTAGTAGCACCACTGTTGTTGGTACTACTGGTTTAGCATCACTTGGTCATCCAGATAAAGATGCTCAAACAGGTTTAGCTTATAGTACCGGTGGTAAAAATGCTTTAGAGCACCAAAGATATGGTGAAGCTACTCTTGGTGAGAGAAATAAGAAGAGTGCTGTTTCATCTACAGGTGCTCGTTTTGATCCTCCTACCTCTGGTATTCCAAATAAGCAAAAGTCTAGTTACACAGGTGACTACTCTAATGTTACTGGTGCTAATCAAGGTGACAACTCCACTAATACCAATCAACAGTCACGTTATTCTGATCATAATAACAAAATGTCCACTGGAGATGGTGTAGGAACTGGTGTGGGTGTTGCCTCGGGAGTTGGTGCTTTTTCATCTCAGGGCCATTCAAATGAAGGCCACAACACCAAGACTAATAACCTTCAACATTATACTGGGAACGCTGAAAACATTGGTCAACCAGATACCAATAAGTATCCAGCTATGGCTGGTTCAGATATTTATGATAAGCATTCCTCTTCGAAACATGGTAATGCTTATTCGGAGAAGCAAACTGGTATGGGATTAGGTGCTACTGATGACCATTCTACAAATACTTACTCCAACAAGCAAAGTGCTGGTGTTGCTTCTGGATCTTCTACTGGTGGTAATGCATATTCAAACAAGCAAACTACCACTGGTATGGCTGCAGGTTCTGGTATGGGTGCTACTACTTCTTCTCATGGCCATAATCAAAACGTCAACCAAGGCAACGCTCAAGGAAAGCATGGTCAAAACCAAACTGAAACTTTTGGCTCACCATACTTGAGTGAGCAAGATAACATGAATGCTAAGAAAGCTGCTGATAATGCCATCTATCACAATGAGAATAATCATACTGCTTCTGAGTACCAAGGAGTTGCAGGATCTGATCCAAAAAAGAAGGAAGGTCTCAAAGACAAAATTAAACACGTCTTGAAGAAAAATTAATTTTTCATAACGTTTTTAGGTTATGTTTTTACGAGTATTTTTAGTTTTTTATCTGCTTTTATAATTCGTTTATCTTAAGTATATGTCTACTTAATCAATATATTGCTTTTCGAAACTGGACATTCAAGTAAAAAAGAATTTTTGTATATATTGAAATGAATCACTTGATATAGAAATATTTCATGTCTCTGTGATACATACTTCCTTTATAGCTACAACATATTCTCTGTTGCTGAGCTAAATGAGAATGTTGAACGTTTTAGTTCATACTAAATTTTGATTTGGACATTCCATTGAAGAATTTAGGTTACGCACTTGAAGTTTGAAGCATTTAGATTACGCAGTTAAAGCAGTTAGGCCAAAGTGTTGAAGCAATTAGGTTATTATCCCTCATCGAAATATCCAGAATAGAACGTCACCTAAAATGTTGTAATTTGAGCATATTGTGCTCACAATATATATAAATATGGGTTCATTCTCATCTTATTCTCAATCAGTATATACATGTGTAGTACATATTTGTTGAAGGTGATACAAGATAAGTAGGATCTTTTATAATTACTCAAATGGACACATAGGAATTTAACAGTTCAATCTTTATATGTTTTAGTTGAGGTTTTAGATCTTCTAAAGTATTCATAGCTGTCAAATATAATTTAATATATTCTAAAGATGACTTACTGATTCTTTAGTTAATTCTTATATAAACAATACATAGAGGCTGGTTGAGGAAAGGATGGGGATAAACCTATCCTTATGTATTGTGGAAATCATACGCTTAGGCTATTATGTTTTGGATAAAGCGAGGTAAGATTATAATGCATGACCACAACACTGTTATAATGTGTGATCTAAACACTTGTTATAATGCGCGACCTAAACATTTCAACATTATAAGCAGAAGTATGTAGCTTAGAAGGGTCAATTATACAATATACATAAAACACATAACTGGTGAGAGCAAGATGGGAATAAACCCATCTTTATATATTGTAAAATTACATGCTTAGAATTTAATGCTTAGAATATATTCAATGGAATATATCGGTCTTAAGCAAAACTTGATATCTCAACACCTAAACTATGTTCAGGCTTATAGAAATTTGTATCACTGTAACATAAAGTATTTCTATGTCACGTGATACATTTCAATAGATATTTCTACCATTCAAAAAGAATTATATACATAATAATAATAAATCAGATGGTCTTTTACACAAAAAGTCTAAACTTTTAGCGAAAAAATAGATAATCACACATTTCATTGACTTTTAACCTAAAATGGAAATAAATTCAATTAAATTCAATAAAAACTCTTAAAACCCATTTTTCGCGCAACACAAATTGGTCAATTTGTAAAATCAAATTTGGCTAGAAAAGTATCCTAAAATGGAAATAAATCAAAAAAATTCAAAAACAAATTAAAAAACAACATAAAACTTTGCCTTTCACGCATCAAAAAATAAATATTTTAAAAATCAGGTTCTCTCGAATCCAAAAAAAAAAAAAAATTCATATTTTTTTAATTCAACTTTTACAATTTCAATTCACAAAATTATTGAAATAGATTTTTTTTTCTTTAGATTTTTGTAATTGGATTAACTTCTTGCACTTTTATATATATAGAGAGAGAAATATTAATATGCTCATCAATAAAAGTATATTCCTGGCAACAACAATCACACTATGGACAGCAATATGACTAGCTATGACTATGCAGTATAAGTGTTAAAATGTAATCATGCTAATTGGTTTAGAAGTTATAGGTTTGAAAGTTCAAAATTTAAATTTTCGATAGATCCGCGAAACATCCTTACACCAGAAAAGTTTTTTCTCTTTATAGTGACCCCTGAGTCTTTCTGTGCTAAAGACTGTGTAGCATATGCTCCTACTGCTCATTATTTATGGTGTTGTTGCTTCTATTTTAGCTCTATCTATTACCTAGAACTTAACTTTTAAGTATATCATCCTAAACACATAGATATACCGCGACAATTTACACTAAGATAATTTATAAACCCATATTCAAAAATGACAGACAAAATAGTGCAAGGAAGAAAAAATGGGCAAAGCGGACAATGTGAGAAAGTGTGAGTATGTATGTATGTTTATATGTATCTCCTGACCTGATTGAAGTGATAGAATTGATCCATTTAGAGGTAATCCATCATTAGATATATATCAATCAATTGATTAAGATAAATAGATTACAACACCATTAACCATGTCTTTTAAGTTCCCAGACCTTTCTTCATTACAAGCTACTTTGACTCAAACTACCCAGCAATTGCAACATACATTGCAAGAAGGTATTCAAACTGGTATCAAAGAAGCATCAACTTTAAACCAAAATTTCAGTCCTATATTGAAAAGAACTACTCGTTCTTTACAAGAGAAATTTGGTGGAATTGATGATATCAGTGAATTACCAAAAGATTATATTGAATTAGAAAAGAAAGTCGATGCTTTGAAATCATTTTATAAGAAGACTTTGATGATCACTGAACAATACGAGATTGAAAGTTACGATTATCCTCCAAACTTAAGAGAATCATTATCTGATTACACCAAAATATTGAATGAGAAGTTCCATGGTTTAAGTCAAGCAACTTCAACTGCTGAAGCTGAAGCTGTCTTAACTGCATCATCAGGTCCTGCTATTCCAAAGACTTTTGCTCACTCTTTCTCCAAGGCTTTAAGAAACAGTAGAGAAACATTATTATCAGCTCAACAAGAAGAAGACAACTCTTTGACCAAAGCATTGTTGAAAATTGCCGATGCTGAATACAAGATTGGTGATGAAAGATTAGAACAAGATAAATTAATCATCTCTGAATTCAACAACAAGATCAAGAAGATTTTAAATGATGGTTTCACTGAAGCTTCTAAGTGTCGTAAACACGTTGAAACATCAAGATTAAACTTTGATACTATTAGAGCAGAAGTTAAAGTTTATCAAAAGGGTGACGAATCTGTTGAATTACCAGAAAAATTATCTAAGAAATTTGATATGGCTGAAGATGAATTAGTCAATGCCACTGAAGTCGCTGTTGAAGCTATGAAGAAACTTATTTCACCAGTTGAATCTTTGAACTTACTCAAAGTCTTTGCTAAGATTCAATTAAACTATCACAAGAATGTTACTGATGAATTAAGCTCTTTAGTTGATCAATTAGAAGCTATCCCAGTTGACGATGACAAAGATGATCTTTGAAGAAATATATAATTCCCAATGAGTATTTGCAGGGTCACAGTGAACTGTCTTGGTGATACTTACTTACACACACTTTTTGTTAAGTTGAGCTATAGCTATATTTCAGGAAGTCTCCTCACTAGCGAGTCTGCACATGTTTTCCTTTTTTTGTTCTAACCTTTTGTTCAACTATTTTTATCCTTGCTTATTTACGTGAATAATATCATTCTGCTTTTTAAGGTGTTAGTTAATATACTGAAGTACTTACTATATACATTACATTCAATTCTTTGTAATTTTGTAAAAGACTGCTAGAAACTATATGTGAAAGAAGTAGTATCTGTGTAGACTTGGTAGATGTTCCCTCAGCTTGTATACAAAAAGTGGAGATAAACTTTGCATATTGTTAACTCCATGACACATTCTAGAATGTAAACATGAACACGCTATGCCATGTAGACAAGTATCCCATCAAAGCTATTTCTTATTGCATGTTCGGTAATAAGACTCGGTCATATTAGGAATCTTTGTTTACTTTTCGGTGCAAGTTTCCCAATAAGTTCAATCAGTGATTACATAATCAAAAAGAAAAATCTCCAAGAAATCTTCAGCCGCAAGATCAAACGGGTATTTTTTTGTGCTTCTGGCATTTGATAAGTTTGTCTTTTGATGGTAGAGTACAGTGTGTGTCTGCGCTTTGACAGCACCGTGATGGTAGATTTGCCAAGGTTCTAATGTAGTTATATACCTGAATGCACATTACTACGCAACATCTAAGCAAATCAGCACATATCAAAGTTTATGCACTTATCAAAGTATCAAAGCTCTTTAGCCGCAAGTTACACCGAATTTTTCTTATTGTAAAAAGATCTCACTCACTTTGAACAGATCAGGATATCAGCTAATACCGAACTCCACGTGTAAAACTATATTTAAACTATTAAGTATATACTGTACCTATACCTATACAACACTCCCATTACTTGTTCGGATATACTTATAAATTCTAGACACAACTAAAACCTCCGAGCTGTTTCTAAGTGCATATTGCGTTAACCTCGCTTCTACATCCCTCTATTGATAAGTTACTCGGAATTGGGCAATATCAAAGAGCGAAAAATTTCTTGTGATTTTTTAATTTTCTTGCATATTATTAAGGAATTTTATTTGTTTTCCTTGCTTTTTTTTGCCATTTTGCTTTTTTGAAAAGACAAGTTATTTCAACTAATTTGGTCTAGAAATTGAAGTTTGTGCATATACATATTCGCTAGTGTCTAAGCAATTACCGTTGGAACTACTGGGAAATCAATCTTCTTTGTACATATTCACTCTTACCCCGTTTCTTAATTTTTCTTTTGAACTCCGTTTGACTCATCTGGGTTAAGAAAGCAATAAAGTCGTCGTATAATTTTGCCATTGATCAACGGTTCAAGAGATATATATACCCTATTTTCCGCTTACTCTTCAATTTGTTGTCTCCCTATTGCATATCACTTGAAAATTTGTCTCAAAATTTCAAAGAGAGAGCTAAACTGATATAAATTTAGAAACCTTTTTGCATTACACTACACTTAGATATTTGAGTTATAACAGGCCAAGATGTCAACAGATACACGTAGATCTGCTTCCGATAGCAGTTCAGATCTTGAAAGGGATATTGATCCAGCTTCTCTGAGACAAAAACGTCTGCTTACCCCATTACTACCGAAGAAAGTTCAACCGATCCCATTGCCTGAAGAAAGAAAACCATATCCAATCAAGAGAACTAATATTATCAATAGGATATTCTTTTGGTGGATGACTCCACTCATGTATGTCGGCTACAACAGAACTATCCAACCCGAGGATCTTTATTTACTTGAAGATGATATGAAGATCGACTACATGTACAATAAGTTTATCACAAGATTCAACAAAAATGTGGCTACTTTGAAGGAAAAACACATTGCTGCAAAATGTCAAGAAAGAAATGAAACAATTGAAACTTCCTCTGTGAAGCCAGAAGAAGACTTGGAAGATTTCCAAATTCCTGTCTCGAGATTGATCAAAGACTTGTATTTGACCTTTTGGTTCCAATATACATTTGGTGCTTTCATCAAGTCGATGGGTGATGTTGCCTCAACTTTATCTCCATTACTTCAAAGAGCTTTAATCAACTTTGTCGAAGAGAAAGCCTATGGATTAAACCCTACGATGGGTAAAGGTATAGGTTATGCCATTGGATGTGCATTAATCGTTCTTTTCATTGGTCTTGCCATCAACCATTTCTTTTACTATGGTATGCTTACTGGTGCTCAAGTGAAGGCAATTTTGACAAAAGCTTTACTGGAAAAGTCTTTGACAGTCGATAGTAAGGGTAAACATAAGTTCAGTGTTGGTAAAGTGAACTCAATGTTAGGTACAGATATTGCCAGAATTGATTTTGCTGTTACTTTCCAACCTTTTCTCTTCTTATTCCCTGTTCCTGTGGCAATATCAATTGGTTTGTTGATTCATAACATTGGTGCTCCAGCCTTGGTTGGTATTGGTTTATTCTTTATCTCATCATTTGGTATGGTGATAGTAGGTAAGAACCTGATGGTTATGAGATCAAAGGCTAACGTTTTCACCGATAGAAGAATCAATTACATCAAAGAGTTGCTCAAGAATTTTAAAGTTGTCAAATTTTACAGTTGGGAAGATTCTTATCAATCCAATATCAAGTCAACTAGAAGTAAAGAAATGAGATTAATATTCAAGATGCAATCCTTAAGAAATATAATATCCTCTTACGCAATCTCATTACCTCAAGTGACTTCCATGATTTCATTCTTGGTTATGTACGCCATCAACGATACAAGATCTGTTGGTAGTATCTTCTCTTCTCTTTCCTTATTTCAAACATTGGCTTTACAATTCATGTTTTTGCCTATGGCAATTGGTACTGGTGCTGATGCTTTATTAGGTTTGAAAAGGGTTACTGAATACCTTTCTTGTAATGATGTTCCAGAACCAGAACCAATTTCAGAAGAAAAATTGAAAGAGTTGAACGATAACAATTTGAGTTTGAAAGTTGAACATGCGTCTTTTAAATGGGATACTTTTGAAAATGATTTTGTTGATGAAACTGATGAAGCAAACAAGCTGAAAGAAGTAGAAGAGAAGAAAGGGCCTACCACTGATGACTCAGAAAAGAAAGGTAATTTGGAGTTACACACTGGTTCCTCTTCATCAGATGAAAATTCATTGAAAGAGGATTTGCATAAGCAAGATGAAGAGATTGCTGAATCTCAATTCCCTGGTCTTATTGATTTAGATTTTGCAATTTCAAAAGGTGAATTCATTGTGGTTACAGGTACTATTGGTTCAGGTAAATCTTCATTATTATGCGCTCTCGCTGGATTTATGACTAAAATCTCGGGTACTGTTGCTACAAATGGTTCATTGCTACTCTGTGGTAATCCATGGGTTCAAAATGCAACTGTCAAAGAAAATATTATCTTCGGAAGTCCATTTGATCAAGCTAAATATGACTCTATCATTCACTCTTGTTCTCTTGAAAGTGATTTTGCAATTCTTCCTGCTGGTGATAAAACAGAAGTTGGTGAACGTGGTATTACATTAAGTGGTGGTCAAAAAGCTCGTATTAATTTAGCAAGAGCTGTTTATGCTGATAAAGATATTATTCTTATGGATGATGTCTTAAGTGCTGTTGATGCTAGGGTTGGTAAACATATCATGCAAAAATGTATCATGGGTATCTTGAAGGAAAAGACAAGAATTTTAGCAACCCATCAGTTATCCTTGATCGGTGAGGCTGATAGAGTCATCTTTTTGAATGATAATGGAACTGCTGAGGTTGGTACTACGGAAGAGTTGTTAGCTAAGAACGAGGGCTTCAAGAACTTGATGGCTTATAGTCATAACCAAGATGAAGAAGATGCTGAAGCTTCTATTTCTGAAGAAACTGAAATTGACACTAACATGGTAGATTACGAAGATGAAAAGGAACAAGAACAAGAATTAATCGCTAAACAACTTTCTCGTCGTGTTACTGTTTCAGAAGATGGTAAATTGATGAAAGCTGAAGAGAAAGCTGTTAACTCGATTAGTTTCCAAGTTTACAAGACTTATATCCAAAAAGGTTCTGGTATATTTGGTTTCATCTTTGTACCAATGATGATTATGATTTTGATCATTACTACATTCTGTCAGTTGTTCACAAATACTTGGTTATCATTCTGGACTTCAAACAAGTTTCCTGGACGTTCAGATGGATTTTACATTGGTATTTACGTTATGTTTTCATTGTTGACTGTTTTGTTATTAGGTATTGAATTTTCTCTGATGGTTTATCTCAGTAACACTGCTGCTAGAAAACTGAATATCAAGGCTTCTCAAAGATTAGTACATGCTCCAATGTCATTTATGGATACAACCCCGATGGGTAGAATCTTGAATAGATTTACAAAGGATACTGATGCGTTAGATATTGAATTAGCTGAACAAATTAGGATGTTCTTGTATCAATTTTGTACAATTATGGGTACTTTGATCTTGTGTATTATTTACTTACCATGGTTTGCCATTGCTATTCCATTCTTAGCATTTTTCTATGTTTCATTTGCAAGTTTCTATCAAGCTAGTGCTAGAGAAATCAAGAGATTGGAAGCTGTTAAGAGATCTCAAGTTTATGCTCATTTCAACGAGACTTTAGGTGGTATGGATACTATCAAGGCTTATCATGCAACTTCTAGATTTTCAGACAGAAGCGATCAATTGATTGATAGTATGAATGAGGCTTATTATGTTACAATTGGTAATCAAAGATGGCTTGCTATCAACTTAGATATTATCGCTACTGTTTTTGCCATGCTTATTGCTTTACTTTGTGTTACTAGACAATTCGATATGAGTGGTTCTTCAACTGGTTTACTTTTGACATATGTCTTATCCGTTGCTGGTGCTTTGAGTATGATGTTGAGATCATTGACACAAATTGAAAATGAAATGAACTCAGTGGAAAGATTGATTGAATATGGTTATAACTTACCTCAAGAAGCTGCATTTGAGATCCCAGAGAGAAACCCTCCACCAAACTGGCCAAGTGAAGGTAGAATTATCTTTGATAATATTACTTTACGTTACAGACCTGAATTACCTCCTGTTATCTCTAACATGAACTTGGACATCAAGGCTAGTGAAAAGATTGGTATTTGTGGTAGAACTGGTGCTGGTAAATCGTCAATCATGACTGCTATTTACAGACTGTCAGAAATTGACTCTGGTAAGATTCTGATCGATGATATTGATATCTCTACTCTTGGTCTTAATGCTTTACGTTCCAAACTTTCCATCATTCCTCAAGATCCAGTTTTATTCAGTGGTACTATTAGAACAAACTTGGATCCATTCCATCATAGAACAGATGATCAATTATGGGATTCCTTGAGAAGAGCTGGTCTTATTGAGGGTCATGTGTTGGAAAGAGTCAAAGGTCAAGATAAACAAGATCCAAACTTACATAAATTTCACCTTGATCAAGCTGTTGAAGATGATGGTTCTAACTTCTCGCTTGGTGAAAGACAATTGATTGCCCTTGCTCGTGCTTTAGTTAGAAACTCAAAGATCTTGATTCTAGATGAAGCTACATCTTCTGTTGATTACGAAACAGATTCTAAAATTCAACAAACCATTGTTGATGAGTTCTCTGATTGTACCATTTTATGTATTGCTCACAGATTAAAGACAATTGTCAACTACGATAGAATCTTGGTGTTAGACAAAGGTAACATTGAAGAGTTTGATACTCCAATCAAGTTATTCGAACAAAAAGACTCTATCTTCAGATCAATGTGTGACAAATCTGGTGTCACAATTGACGATTTTGTATCCAAAGAAAACTAGTTGGATTACTTACAAACCATAAACTTTATTCCCTTACTGAACGTATATAACCCGAGCTACAAAATTTACTTTTTAAGTACTGTAATTAGCTAATAATAAAATTTGTTATAATATTATAATTTGTTTCCTTTGTAACTTTTTTTATGGAGTTTGAGTCATTAGCTAGACATTTGAAGGAACCCTTTCATGTATATATGATTCATACATATCAAACCATACAACATATAACTCATCTTACTAGAAATCACATAAAAAATCCTAGTGCTCAATATATTTTCCCAATTCGGAAATTAGCACCCGCTAACAATTTTTTAATCAGAGTTTATTCCCGAATAAGAAATTAACTTAACTGATAAGGCATTATATATATAAACAAGCCAGGGCCATTTTAGTATATATAATCTAGTCATTTCTTTTTCACTTTGACTTGAACTTGAATAAATCACCAAGAGGCATCACGAGAATAAGCCAGGGAAGAATACTCAAGGGTAGGAGATAGAGTCGGTCTGAGGAAGATGATAATTGAAAGATTGTGGAGCTTAGGTGCTGTCAAAAATAGTACTCGCATTTATTTGACTAAACATGGTTTAAGAACATTTTCGGCTCTTTCTACATCTAAATCTTCCGATAAGCACAAAAACAACAGCTCATGGTATTATAGAACGGTAGGAGTGTCGTTAGGTGTTGCAGCAACTTTGGGATACTGGATGTCCCAAAATGCTTCGTCACCTCTGTCAAATGATGCTACTCCTAGGATAATAACATTTGAGGAATTACAAACTCATAATACAGAAGATGATTGTTGGATAGCAATTCATGGGAAAGTTTACAATGTTACTGAGTTTCTGCCAATGCACCCAGGAGGTGTAGTGAGGATCATGAAATTTGCCGGTAATGATGCCACAAAGGGATTCAGTTCAATGCATATGCCTGAAATAATTACTCGTCAGCTTGGACCAGAAGCATGTTTAGGAGAAATCAAAGACTTACCTTCAGCATCAAGGAAGGAGAAGAAAGGAAAGAAGGAAAAACGAAGCAAAGAAAATTTCATGAAAAAGGAATCTAAATCAGAAGAAGACAACACAAACAAGAAGAAGCAAAAGAAAACATCAAAGTCCAAACAAAAGGTAGCTAAGGAAACGAAACAGGAAAGCAAGCCTCCACTTCCAGTGATCTTTAGTCTATCCGACTTTGAGTATGTAGCAAGAAAATTACTTGATCCAATCACATATACATATTACGCCACTGGCTCTGATGACGAGTTTACTATCAGGGAGAACCATTATGTTTTTGGTCGTATATTTTTCAGACCTAGAGTTGGTGTTGATATATCCAACTCCACTATAAAAACTTCAATGCTTGGAGAGAAGACCGAATCACCTTTTTACATCACAGCCTTTGCTGGCTCACATCTTGCAAACTCAGAAGCCGAGAAGAACTTTGTTAGAGCTGCTGGAAAAGAAGGCATTAGTTACCTTATCCCCAAACACTCTTCGCTCCCACTTGAAGAGATCGTGGGATCAGTAATTTCAAGTGAACAACCATTGTTTTACCAGGTAGATTTTTACACGAGAGATGAGGTCAATAAAGCTCCTGAGCTATTCAAAACCATAGAATCAAAGATGCCAAACATCAAAGCTCTATTTATCAATGTTGATGTTGCTGCTGTAGGTAACAGAGAAAAAGACATCAAGGTGAGATCACAGTATGAAGATAATGCAGTAGCTTCTGAACTGAATGTTTTGATTTCAGATGGTGTTACTTATGAGTCTTTGACTTGGGAAGATTTTCAAAATTTCAAGAAGCAAACCGAACTTCCAATTGTAGTCAAGGGTATCCAAAATAAGGATGACATTCTGATTGCTGCTAAGCTCGGGCTCAAAGGTGCTGTCATCTCTAATCATGGTGGAAGACAACTTGACTTCTCTCAACCTCCAATGGAAGTCCTTGAGCAATCAAAAAAGCTACTAAAAGAGAACGGTTTGGACAAGAACTTTGAGCTATACCTAGACGGCGGTATTAGAAGGGGATCAGATGTTATCAAGGCTTTGTGTCTCGGAGCAACAGCTGTTGGTATCGGTCGTCCCTTCTTATATGCAGCAAGTGGTTATGGAGAGGAAGGTGTTACCAAGGCAATCCAAATTCTCAAAACAGAGATTAATAGAGATATGAAGTTACTGGGTGCCAGAAATGTCTCTGAATTGAACGAAGACTTTGTGGACACTGCCAGCCTGCACGTGAAGGGATTCTCCACGTACGATAGACTATACGATGCAAACTACATGGAGATTCCTTCTGCTATCAAAGCATAAAAGTTTAATAGATACGTAGACATATAGACTAGCTTAACAAAAATAGACAAAAAACAGTATTCATTATAAAGACCCTCTATGAAAAGCCGTACCTGATAAATTTTGTTAGTGGCGTGAGGTGTTAAATTATATGGAGGAAGAAAATCTCGAAAATTTTTGAAAAATTGTTGAATGAGGTTCACATAGAGCTCAAGTGGGTGAGATACCAGAGTGTGTGTACTTGAAGGTCTCTGATACTCCATAAGACTGTATATAAAGAATATCAACATAGCGACACAATGAGAGCATCATTAGTACAGTTGGCTAGATCCTCTTGGAAAGGTAAGTTTAAACCAATCACTCAACGAAGATATCCGAAACTTCTCACTCGAAAGTAATACTAACATACTCTGATCATACAATCAGGTCCTCATATCGTTCCATTACCAATCGCCGAAGCAAAGAGAACAGGCAATCCAATAAGAACAAATGCTAGATCATGTACTATACTGCCACAATTTGTTGGTTTAAAATTCCAAATTCATAATGGTAAAGATTACGTGCCAGTTGAGATAACTGAAAACATGGTTGGTTCCAAACTTGGTGAATTCGCTCATACCAGAAAGAAGTTCAAGTACACACAAACCAAGAACAGATGATCACATATATACATATTTATTCATAGTCGATGAGATTCACGGAAAAAGATTACTTTCCTGCTCAAATATGACCGAAAACTAATCACCTGTACATATAGAAAAGCTAATAAAATTAGTGATATTATTATATTATTCAGTCTGACCTTTCCAGTCAGCTCAGCTCAGTTTTGATTTAAGTTATAAATTATAAATAAGTAATTTTGACATGTTTGTATCCGTTTTGCGATGCATTTGTAAATGCATGCGTAATTAATTTTATATGTATGCATGTGTAATTTTTTATGTTTTTTCATTAGTCCAGACTACCTGTCTCTTCTTGGAACATTCATCATCTTCTCTTCTCTCAAAGAACCCGTTCTATCCACCAATGGCCATTTACCCCAACCGTTCAATTTAACTATTGTACATGTAGCATTATCGTCTCCACCAATACACTCAATGAACTGCACTACTTCTTTTGCAGCTTCATGCGGTGTACCTCTTAGAGCACCTTTATTATTTGATGTTGTCATTATAAGATCACATATTTCTTGATCACTGAGATAATTTATCACACCATCCGTCACAAGAACAAGAAATGACTCATCTCCTCCAAAATCCTGAAGTTTACCTTTTTGAAATAGATCTTCGTGCTGCTTCTTGTATGCTTTCAATTTGTTTCCATCACCTATCACAAACTCAGACATCTCTGGCTCGGCAGAAACACCGATATTCTTAGCTGTTACATCACCAAATGATCTGGTATTTGCAAAATTCAAGAATCTTTCTTCTCCAAACGAATCAGTCATCAATAACCCTGTACTGAACCGCTGGAGTCTTCTACTCTCGAGTGGGTTGGAAGGATGATGATCATAGTTTAACGCATGAGCGATACCATCTTTATCACAAAGTATTGCTCTAGTATCACCAATATGCGCCACTATTAGCTTAGATAATACATTAGGCTGATAAAAGTACTGATTCACACGATTAGTCTCATCTGGCTCAATGGTATATAGAAAGCAACTAGTACAAGTCGAGCCTGAATGAGGAGGTGGGTTTTGTTGATCTAGTTTTTTCATCAATAATTGTTCATAATGTATGAACTGATGGTCAGTGTACAGGAAACTCAGAAAGATTCGTAGCCTGAACAGGTCTTCTCCACTTAGTTTGTCATATAGTTCATCAATTTCCCAGAATGCATGATTGTCTAGCTTTTGAGTCAATTCATTTTTCTGTGTAGAAATACCTCTTTTCCCATCGTGTAGCATGTACTCTAATCCCATTGCTTGCATGAAATGTAAGTTTTGTTTCTTCGTCCAACGTCTCCAATATCCTCCAATTTGCTTCACATACCACTTGAACAACGTCTGTATCATGCCTGAGTTTATCTTGAGTTTTTCAACGTTCTCTAGCAGATGATTTTTAACAAACTCTGAACAAGTATCACCACCATGACCATCAAAGATAGAGAAGTTGAAGACTGTGCTTGCATTTCCTATAGTTCTCTTTCCTGGTTGTCCTTTATAAATATATTGTGGTTCAGTTATCTCCAAACCTCTCTCTTCTAGAAACTTATTGTCGTTATTACCAATCGGTATGCTTTGTTCGTTGAAATTTATGTCTAGTAATGAAACTTGCGATCTATCCTCATTATACATTCTATTCACTCTCGATGAATAGTACCCGTAATTCGAGGGCACTTTGGTCATATTGACACTGAATGTAACCTTTGCGTTCTTGGTGTTAACTGTAAGATGCTGTGATAAGTGTCTTCTCCTGCATTTCACTCTCGCTTGACTGAACCCCGGGGATAAATTTGTTAATACCTGTGAGTTTAGCGAAGGTTTTATCCTCCCCAATCTCCCTGAACATGACGTTAGCATAGTCATGTAGTATGAGTGTAAGTAGTTTGTTGATCTACTCGTTGTTTATATACAAGGATGATACGGTGAGATCACTTTAAAGGATAGCATCTGCATCCCTTTTACATGTCAAAATGTAAGGCTGGTTCTGTTTTACCTTTTTACCCTTTTGCTTTGCCTTGAAAAAGACAAAGAAAAAAAAATTCGTCTGCGAAATTGCCGAGGAGGACGAAGGGTCTTTTGAGACAGTTCAGAGTGTCATAATTTCTGACATTATTGTGTCTGACTGTATTAAATTAGTTACTTAGGTATAGTATATGTACAAGGCTCTTGTTCATCACAGTATTATTCTCTCTTCATACTCATCATCGTCATCATCATCAATGAGATTGATTTCATCGTCTCTCATGAGTCTGTTATCGTCTTCAAAAGACGCTGTTCCGTGAGAAGAGGCTAACATGGAGGAGTTAGTGGATAAAGTCGACGATTCACTTATTCTTCTTCTTCTTCTATCTAATTCCAATGTTCTCAAACTTTCGTAGTCACTATCATCAACTGTATCTCTTCTAAAAGATCCGAATATCCTGCCAAAAAAGTTTCCAACATTTGAGAGTATTGGTACAGAGAAGCCGTTTCCAGCGCCGTCGTAAGATAAGTTGAAAGATCTTATTTCATTAGATGAGATATTTCCACCATTTTCTCTTTCTATTATACTCAATTCATGCTGGATAATTCTCTTAGCTTCTGAAATTCTTTGATTATCTCTTGCTGAGTTTCTAACTCCTCTGATCTCAATGTCATTATTGTTACCAGTATCTACTTCATCATTGTAGTCGTCATAATCTAATTCATCAAAAATGTACTCTAGCACGAATATGCCTCTTGCCCATCTCTTCAACTTCTCTCCAACTTTGAACAGGGTCAGTAAGATTGGAATCAAGATCAGTCTAGGCAGCCAGTTGTTCAAGAACACACCAATTGGGATCAATTGAATAGAGTTACCTAAGAATTCTTGGAACTGAGATTTAGAAGTAAACTCAGTATCCAAAAGCATCAAGAAGTTATACGAGAGTGGTATTGTCAATCTGGCGGCATAACTGATGAAGAAGATAACTGAAACTGGATCAGAAGATCTGTTTGGTGAGATGTGATATATGTTGAAGATCTTGATCTGACTGAGTGAGAGCATTGCACAGATAACCATGTAACTCAGGATAATGATTGAGAATGCAAAGATTTTGAGCTTGCTTGAATTAGAGACTTTGATCAAGATATTAAAGAGAGACAATTTTGTTCCATGAGTTATTTCACTTTCAATGATTAGGACTGACAGTATTATCAGAAGGATTGATACCAACTTACCAAATACTGGATTAGCATATTGGAAGATAAAGTAGCCAAACTTAGGATGCTTGTCAAGGAACTTTTCAATGAATGATATATCACTATTGAGCCTTCTTCTGTTAAGCTCATGTAATAATTTGGAGTTCAATATGTCTTCTAGCTCAATAATCTCATTCAATGAATTGTAAAACTGTGTTTTAGCATTATTGTATCTCCAAATTTTCAATTTCAAGTCCTTTGTCAAGGAGTTCAATAGCTTTGAATTGATCTCGTTGTTTGAAAAGTTGTCGCCATGGTATACAATGTTATCAAACTCACTTGGCACATGGTCAATTAGATTGATAATCCAGTCTCTGTACTCCAGATTGTTCAAGTTCTTCAAGTTCTTTATCTTGCCTGAAAGCTCTCTGAGCTCGAACCTCAAGTCTTCCAGGTTTTCCTTCAGAGCAGGAAAGTTGAGATACAGTTTATTCAATCTCACACTATAGTAACCTGAATGTATCCATGCGTTTCTTGGAATGTGAATCAAGCTATGAGACATCAGCCAAAGAGCCAGTATCAATGAGTAAATATGACTCACTGTGATGATCAAACTTTTCAAAAAGGTAAAGTTGATCCAGTCCTTATGGTAGAATAAAATGTAAACGAAACCTAAGATACTGGCCACAATCATGAAAAGTAAGAAATGTATAAGACGCAAAATTGAGTCTCTGAACCTCAAACTCTTGTTGAAGTATCCTGAACTGTACCAGTATTGTGCGAAAGGGAGTATCAACCACGTGAGTAAGAATGTAATCCAGTAGTTTAGTTTCCATATTATGAGAATGATTTCGCTTTTTAAATATAATATGGAGGAATTGACATCGGAATTAGAATTGTCAATTGCAGTGGATATGAGATCTACCGGTAGGATGAAGATAATGGATAATGGTAAGAATAATGCGATGATGGTCGTTATTATAAAGAAAGGTGATTGGGTCTTGAGTGAGATGTACCTGTTGACCAACAATGCGGACACAACTAGGGTTATCACCAGGAATGCTGTTATCGGAAGCCACTAATTTGGAGGTATAAAGTTAGTATTGTTGTCTTGTAGTGTTAAAAGAGGTCTTAATGTGGGGAACCACTTACCATGATCAGTCGTCTTGTATTATAAGGTGAGTGTGGTATGTCTACGTATGGAAGCTTAGTCCCGATCTATCTCTTCGAATATGTTCAAAATTCAATTTTTGTTTATATTGCTTGATAATTGTAATCCCACCTCTATTAGCAATTGTCCAATTGTCTCTTGGTCTATATTCCTTCAATGATCAATCAACTATTGGTATGCAAGTGGTAAACTACAACAATGAAAGCTCCGTCTCTTGTCTCCTGTTAGCTCAACTAGACAGAGGGTATTCAAATTTATTTCTGTGTAAGGTTGTTCTATTCAAATTATGTCAGCTTTTATGAATCAGAATTTTGTTGTGCTTCTTTTCAGATAGATCAAAATAGTATTACTAGAAGTATCAATAAATAAGTTATATAATGAAACAATCAAGTTTGAGAAGCAAACAGTCTGGGAGAAGACTAGACTAGGTAGGTTATCTATAAAGAAAAAGTAGTAAAAGAATACCAATAAATAAATATAAATATGAATATAAATAGATATGAATATGAGTTATGGATATTAAAAAGCAATAAATAACAGATCTTGAACATAAATTAAATAAAAAAAAAAGGTAGAAAAAGACAGAGACGCGCATTAGTATAAATAAGCATGATAAAAAGGGTGTGGTGCGGAGGGAAGAGGAGGGAAAGAATGGTGGAGAGAGAAGGAAGAAGGAGGGAAGTAAAAATGTAACAGATAATGACTGCATGAACTGGTCGATGCGTTGAGAAAACATTCTGGTCATAAGATTTTTGAACCTATCAAAATAGGCAACAGTTATTATAATAATTCATGACATGATTGACAATTTGTAGATGCTAGATAAAGAGTGAATAAATGAATGAATGTAAGTTTGTTCAAACAATCAATTACTACTTTCATCAGTAACTATGAATTTATATCTTTTCTTAGTAACCAATACATCAGTTAAAGCATCATCATCAACAAACCACGCAATTCTTCCAGCAGCTTTTTCATTGATTATACTTGCAGGTAAACCTTTATCAGGTCTTTCCATTATAGTTCTAATAACAGGGGCTTTTGTAGCACCTTCCACAACAAATGATACTCTATGAGAATGACAAATAACAGGAACAGTTAAAGTTATTCTTTTTGGGAAACCAGATGGTGCATCTTCTTCAGGTACACACCAAGCATAATTTTCTCTTAAAGTTTCTCTACCAGGAAACAATGAAGCAACATGACCATCAGGAGCACAACCTAATAATATAAGGTCAAACATTGGTAATTTTACAGAATCTTTATATGCAAAAGTTTTGATTAAAGTTTTTTCATATTGATCAGCACATTCTTGAGGATCATCTATAAGATTAACATCAATATGATAAACATTTGGTACACCTTTTTCTTTTGGAATTTTATCTAATAATTGTCTTTGAACTTTACCATAATTTGAATCTTCAGATTCAAAAGGTACTAATCTTTCATCGGCAAAATAAATATCCCATTTTGACCATTCAATATCATTTCTCTTGAGTAAACCTTCTTTTAATACATTGATTAATGAACCTCCACTTAATCCAATTCTAAAACGTTTGTTTTCTTCTTTCTTCTTCTTACGCTGAGCAGCACCACTACTACTATTCTCTAAATTTGCACTGCTCTTATTGTTATTACTTGAGATATTTGATGCGCTTGATGTTGTTGTTGTTGTTGTATTAGTATTGTTATTACTCTCAGAGTTGTTTGCTGATTCTTCGAGATTAGTAGATGATTGGGCCAATGACTTCAATGAGCTTGAAGAGACACTGGTTGGTTTCTTAGTTGAACCATATAAGGCGTTATTCTGAACACCAACGATATGATCAGCAACGGCTTCTGCAACTCCTGTGAATTCAGGAAAAGAGTAAACTAAAGGAACAGCTGTAGTCATTGTTGATTTTATATTATATTATATTGAATTATACGGGCTGATTAGTGAAGAGACAATTGAACTCGTTTTGAATATGTGATTGTTATACTTTAATGATGATATATCTAAGTATTTGTCTATCAATTGATCTAATATGATGAATTAGCCTTTTGCTCTCTTGTCAGAATACGGTATGGTATCGGATATGATAAGTTAAAACAGTTATATGTGATTGAAAAACCGTAAATCTAATTGACCTGTGTATCCTTAGTATAAGATACCTTTATGAAGCTGTAATATACCAATAGAGAAACTCAATTCTAATTGATTGATTATTTACTGTAGAGAAATAGATAACCTGATAGATAGTCTGCAACAAGACTCACATACATTTTTCTTCTTCTTTGAGTAAATGCTCAAACTGAGGAAATGCGAAGAAACGCAAAGAAAAATTGATTTGCAGTTTTTTTTTTGTTTTTTTGTTAAGGGAAAGTTGATTATGTAATTGTTGTGAGGATGAGTGGGTTATCCCCATTAGACTGTATAGGGAATTGTATGTTAGTAAGGATAAGGGTAAGGGTAAGAGTATGAGGTAATAGGATGGAATGTGGTAATTGATATGTAGAGAAGCAGCAAGTGTAATCGTATAATCAGAATTTAGGTTGTTTTAACCATAAGTGTAATATAATGCAGGAACCACTAGTATCTGCAATGGTGGCATGATACGCTCGCTGTGATTTAGTATTAAAGTGTATCTATCTAGTTGCTGCTTTCCCATTTTGGTATCATTATTCTGATTACTTCATATAATTAGCAACACAACACAATTTAGCTTGTTTGTATAGCATGCAATCATGTTTTTAGCAGCAATAAGGTCATGGAACACTCCATTAGTTCACCTTAATAGCGGTAATAGGGTCCCCGAATGCAGAGTTTAGTATAATTACGTAATCAGATTGGACGAGGTACTTTAAGTTTTTGCCCCACAGACATTTTGAAAAGGGGAATGCAAAGTGAGCAGATGGGATCTCTTTTACTTGCTTCTCTTGTTTTTACCTACTCTTTTACACAATACGTCATTGAAATTGCATAATTACCGTAAACCATGGGACTATTCAAAGATTTGATTGAAAAGGTGAAGTTCAATAGGAAGGCTGAATCGGCAACTGACTTGCTGGCATACCTTATTGCCGTCTACCTCTCACGCTTGTCAACCTCGTTCAAGCTATTCAAATATACACAACAAGATTGCCTACTGAAGGCAAATGACGTCAATCTTGCAGTTTACATCAGTGGTCGAACTGATGACAGTCAAGATAGCAAAAGTTGTCAATTTGCAGTGAAATTTTTCATCAATAACGCAAATGAAGGTCAGAGTGTTTCGAGTGACTTGACACTTGAGCAAACGGAGAGTACTTACTCAAGCAGCTCAACAGTGAAAGACATTGTCGATGAGAATCTCATTGATAAGCTATTTACCAAATTGGGTGAAAAGTTTGACAAGCTATTGAAGGATAACTTCTCAGAAAGTGACACCGCAAATGGAGATGTAGAGATAGAAGTAATACATCTACAACAAAGCAAGGAAGAGAGTTATCAACAAGATACATACAAAGATGAGCTCAATTTACTTGAGAAAGAAAGTATACTGAATATGAAACGCGCTCCTGTACAATCGTGCGCTGCTGAGTTGTCCTCATCAGATTTAGACCCACCAAAGTTTGAGGATGAGTACGAGATACAAAAGACAAGAAATATCGATGTGTTGGGAATGAAGAGGAATGACAATAATAATGATATCACACCAACTAATTATGGAGATAGGGATCTCTATCCTATGGGCGAGAAAAACCCCACATTGAAACCATACTTAGACCCATTAAATGGGGGTGCGAATGCTATAGGTGGCATGTACCCTACATCCTCCGATCCTTTGTTTGACCCAGAATCAAGAATGAACAGAGGCAATCTCAATAGAGGGTTCCCGAATATGAATAATGGTATAAGATATGACGACCCTCTACTAGGCCCAGATGAAGATCTCAATATGATAGGTAACGGATTACCTGGCTCCATGGGTATAAACAATAATAGAAACAACGGTTTCCCTCCTTTTGGAAGAGGTGATAGAGGAGGCCCTGGTGGTTTCGGTGGCGGAGGCTTCGGTAGTGGAGGCTTTGGTAGTGGAGGCTCGGGTGGATTTGGTGGTGGTGGATTCATTTGACTCTCTGGATTTTTCTGTATTTTTCTGTATTTAGGATACTATAGTACGTAGTATATAGGTTGAGTTTATGTTTTTGAGAAAAACAGGTAATAAAAGGAAAAACTTTGTTTATGAATATAGTTTTAGATAGGTTGAAATATATAAAAGGATAGGCAAGTGAAGTTCAAGTAATAGACAGGGCAACTACCATTGGTAACGGAAAGTTTCTGCCTTTTGTCTATCAGTCAAATCTAAATCATCATCGGCTGAAACTTCACCCGGACGTACAACACCGTATTTAGCATCTCTTTTCTTGTTCTCCCAGATACACAAGAATCCGTATAAAGTACACAACACAATTGAAACTGCTAAGAAAGCCAATATGGCACGATAACCAGTATCGTATGTTGGTGCTTCACTCTCGATGAAGAATTGAGGACCAATTAAATTAGCAACGGAATATGCAATGAAAATAACTGTATTGGTAACAGTCTTCTTAGTTGATCCTGAAGTATTAGCACTACTGAAATTCAACATGTGTGGGTATGGTCCCCAGTAACAGTAAAAGAAGTAATAAGCAATCAATAGTGAGGTCTTACCTTCAATATTCATGATTAAAGCACAACAAGTAATTGGCACAATGATCATTGCTGAGCAGACAAAGATCTTACCTTTTGGTAAGACAATCATGACTGCACTGATGACCAAACATGAGAAAGTCATCATAACACCAGTTGGCATACCTAAGAGTAAAGTACGTAATTGAGAGTAACCTAAACCAGAAACAATTTGAGCTGCAAAAGTAGTTAAACCACCAGTAGCAACGTTAATGGCAAGAGAGAAGAAGAATGTAACCCATGTCTTCCAATCAAGTAAAGCTTCAATAGCTTGATCTTTCTTGAAGACTTTGTTACCGTGACCAATTTTATTACCTCTAACTCTATCAATTGCAATGTATCTTTCTCTGTCACTTATCCAAAGACATGTCAATGGAGAACCTGGTAAAACGAAGAAAATAGCACATGCAAGGAAAATTGAGATAGCACCAAAAACCAAGAAAATAACCCTCCATGTACTAATAGCATATGTGTTCTTAGCAACACCATAAGAAATTGGACCAGCCATCATAGAAGAGAAACCATTGAATGCAAATGCTAATCTATGTGGAGCTTCAGTATCTTTCTTATACCAGTAACCCAAGATCAAAACAGCTGATGGAAAAATTGCTGTTTCCATACAACCAAAGAAGAATCTACATATGGCTAAACCTGCAAAACTATTACAAGCAGCCATACATAATAAGATAATTGACCAAATAAAGTACATAATGGAGAAAACTTTTTCAACTGGGAATTTTTGTAAGAGCATGTTACATGGTAATTCAAAAACGATATACCCAAAGAAGAAAATTGATGAAACCCATGAATATTGTGAACCAGTCAAGTTACAATCAACTTTCATACCATATAATGCAGCATTTGAAATGATAATCTTATCAGCAGCAGCAAACATAACAGTGATCATCAAGACCGGCATGATTGTCAAATCCATCTTTCTTAATAATTTCTTCTCTTCTTGCGGAGTATAGTCAGCATATTGAGGGTTTGCAGCTAAGAATTTAGCACCCAAATCAAGGTCAGAATCTGAAAAGCCAGAAAGATCGTGATCTTTTCTTGGAGTATTTGAAATGTTTCCTTCAATGTCTTCATCTGCTGATGAAACTTGTTGTAGCTTCACGTCACCGTAAGCTTTTTCTGGTGTTTCAGCCATTTTAGTTTTAACTTGTCTTGAGAATAGTTGACTTCTTACAAGAACATCCCACTTGCATAGCGCAAATCAAAAGAGATCCACTCTCCTATATATAGTTTCCAATCCCCTTATCTCTGGTCCCTTTCATTTCAGCTATATAATACCAAAAGTGGATGAGATAAGGTGGAGAAAGGCGCATTTATTAACTTCTCGTTACGAAATCTATTGTTTTCCAAGTAGAAAATAGTTCATCAAACAAAGACATTATTGTTGATTAATCAAGGAATTTAGTCTGACTGACGTGCGGTTGTTATCAGAGAAAATTACCAAATTAGGAAATTCTCGTAGAAAAACGTCCGGTTTTACTCGAAATTTTCACTTTATCCCTTATCTTTGAAATTACCATTTGAACGATTATCGATGTGGAAAACAATAGATTTCGTAACGAGAAGTTAATAAATGCGCCTTTCTCCATCTTATCTTTTTTTGCTTTTGGTGTTATCAATTTCTCGACAGAGTAATATGGTTCCTTTGGTACGTGTATTCCTTATCGTTCCGAGTCGTTATCTCCTTGAGATAATCTCCCTGAAATCATTCGATAAGCAATGCAATTCCAATATTGTGCTTATTAAAACCCTTCTTTCACTAAGCACTTATCTTAGCGCAAAGGCACACCTGATTCGTAAGATGTATTAGTTCTCTCTCTGATTGGACGATATTATATTATGATATCATCCATTTATCCCCTTGAAGAATGTTACCTTTCATACTACCATATCTTGGCATTGACCCCTGTAACGTATTGATGTTTCTCATGAATCAATCTGTCAATGAATGTCGTATCAAATAAATATATATGTGATATTCAGCATATGTAGGTTTCCTTTTCAGGCAAGTACGGAGCTGAGAGTTGATGCATCTATTTTAGGTAGGTAATCTATGTAGATTTTGCATTATCTTGAGCAGATCTGAGCCTGTTTTTTTTTCTTATCACGGAGCTATGGTCAAGCCATCTTCAATTTTGTATTAACCCGGTCATTCTCTTACCATATCTGCTTCATTTTGAAAGTAAATTAGCCATTAAGACAAATATGGACTCTCAACTATTACCTGCATGTATCAGCTTGCAGTGCGACATAAAGTTTGTTGCTTCAAACTAGAGTGAATTTTTTGAAACTGTGATACGTTTCCACCCACAAGTTCAGAAAACTACACGAGCAGCACCATAAATGTTTGTATAGTCTTTTCATAGACCAATCAACTACATGTGACCCCTTTCAACTTAAATACAGAGGAGACATCCTTCAAAATTTTTTGTAAATACATTGAGTCGCATAGACCAAAAGGCAACCATTCATATTATATATGATCTTCCAGGTTTTCGACCCATTACTAAAGTGGCTATACCTGGGCTATACCTGACTTCTCAATAGACTTTCTATAGTCACCTTCAGCCTCCTGTATTACAACTGATCAAGTGCCAAGAGCATATATCACAGTACATTCGAAAAAAAAAATATGAAATTTGACTGCAATTTTGCAGCTACATATTAAAATATTATCACATGCTGTGGCTTTCTGATAAATTTTTCTTCTCAGCCTAAAGATATTACAGTTATAAGCTAAATAAACAAGAATAAAAAATTTATGTCACTCTGCGACACTGTTGAAGCAGTTAGGTTGCACGATTCAAGTAGCTTAGGTTATTATCCCTCATAGAAAAATTTAGAAAAGTGTACATCATCTAAAATGTTGCAATTTGAGCATAGGATTTTCACAATATAGAATCGATTGATTCCCATGTTATCCTTAATCAGTCTATACATGGGTCTTATATATCATATGTTGTTAAAGATGTTACCGTATTATCTATGAATTATTCATAGGGACTTTTAACAAAGTCTTTCATTGAAACATAGGAAATATTTCAACATTTATAGCTAAGCTAACCTTTTCAGATATATAATTTGTGCGAATAAAGATTGGAGTGTAAATTTTAACAAGAGAAATGAGTCGTTAATGTAGAAGATGCCACTTGTCTGTTCTGACGTTCACCACTACGGGGCTGATTTTGACAATGCTAACTCTGAAAACTAACCAATCAAGTGAGTATACTCATGAACTGAGCTCACCAAGAAAAGATTCTCCATATTTACAGTACTGCAAACTTGGTTTAGGAGCCTGCAGAACGAACTTTACGTGGGTTCTATATATCCTTACCATATACACTCGAAGAGGCAGCAGCATACTTTATTATTAAGCATAGCTACACTAAAGGAGAGAGTATCTTCATCTCACGTAACATCTATTCTCAAACCTCTTGCTAAAGTTTTCTATTATATGAAAGGTCTGTGAACTAGTACATGTCCTGAAATGATAATCTATGTCCTCTCGCCTTGATAGACTAGACAAAATCAACTATATGAGTGAGAAAATACCCTTTTGACACTAATTTAGCACCGAATTAATGATTTCCAGCAAAAATAACACATAATTTAGCTTATTTTTATTAGTAATTAGTGAAATCATAGCAATATTCATATTTTAGCAAAAAATATGCCACTTTTTGCATGATATTGATTCCTTTTACAATTTCTTGAATTAAAATCACAAAATTTTGAATTAAATTCAATTCATTTCCAAAAAGGGTAATAATTTATTTTTCAGCGAATTTTTATAGAATTACATATTTCAAGCAAATAAGTAAGTTTTTTTTTACTTTTTTGCCTTAAAAGAAAAATTTCCATATAAAATGCAAAAATCTTTGATAAATGCAGAAAAATATTTGACATAGCTTTTTTTCGCATTTTTCGCCTTAAAAGCAATATCTCCATACAAAATGCAAAAATTTTCAAAAAATGCAGAAAATATTTGATATCAGGTCTTTTAAGCAAAATTGCCTATATTTTAGCTATTTTTTTCCACCTTTTATTCTCAAATTTCATTGACAAAACTAGTACCCCTCTTCAAACAAAAAAATCAAGATTAACAATTTTAATGGTCTCACTTATTGAAATGTATCACGTGATATAGAAATACTTTATGTCACTGTGATACATTTCAATAGTCCATATGAGTTGTTATTATTAAAGATCCAACTCATCCCGTATCTCGTAGTATCTTCAGAACCACTCAATTTGCAGATCAGAATGGAGTATACTTCTTGCTATTAAGGGGCTAGTTTGATTCATCTTCTCTTTGAAAGGCCGTCAGCAGCCTTATGCTTTATTGCTGCGACGCTAGATGATTGCCGTTAAGTACACAGGATTGACTGAATACTCGCCAGAACATCATTGACTTGATTTCAAAAAAAAACCTTTAAGATGCAACTGAGTGATATGTTGGTATATTGTAGGGCATTCACTGTTCATGCTGTATATTTGGCTATAAATATTGGTAGAGAATACCTACTTTCATCTTCCTATTATTTCTCGGCATTTCTACTTTATGATCACAGATTTTGATATATCAAAAAAAAAAATTTGTTTTGAGTGCTCATGTTTCAATTCCTTAAAGTTCGATTGCTTGACCTAAGTTTTCCTCGGCATATTATGAAATGTAATCAGAGACCCAAAATAACTACATTTCACGTTTCATTGAAGTTGGCAATCATTGAACGAGCGTTTTCAAAAATATCGACATACATCTATCAACCTTACTTTTTTAAAGAACTCCTCAAAAAGTTGCCAAATATGTACAGACACTTTTGCAGTCAGTAACGATTATACCCTGCAAGTTACAGCATTATGGACTCAGTTTGTTGTACTCGCTTTCGTCACTATAGTAACACTATAACAATCCTTAAACTTTCAATAAAATTTTTGTGACTCTAGGTCAGTAAATTTCTCTGTACTCAGATCTGTTCACTTTTTAAATCTTTTAAGTCATAGAACTTGAACATGTATAACAAATTTTATAATCAGTTCATGTAATATGGTTGTAATCTAATATTGATTTTGTATCTTTGATCATTGAAAGTAATTCTAAGATCAAACTTACTTCAGGAAATTAATTTTTGAAGATTCTATCAAATACCACAATATTTATGTTGTGCGCGTAAAATGAGGTATCAACCTGACTTTGAAATTTTTAACTTTTGATTGAACGAATTTGAGAGCAAGTGAGTAATATCATAGAACAGCCAACTATTCATTAAGCTAGTGCTGTTATAATTAGGATCGTTTTCCTCCATAAATTATCATGTTTGGGCAGTTACTTACTACGCTAATTCTTATCTACTAGTGGTAATATATACGCTTACATAATCAAAACGTAGATTAATTTTTTTTTCATAAAAAAAAATTTTTGTACAAGGTACAATAGCATATATACATGAATGATAATTCACAGTGTTTTTGATTACATTGTGAGCTTAAACATCTCAAATTTTCACATAAGCAATATGTTTGCTGCAAGATACGATCCATTAGCGGTAGTGGGTCAGACCGAACCAACTTTGGAAAGCGAAAGGGAGAGTGAAGAAGAACAAGACGAAAAATTCGCTCAAAGTGAAAATGAAGATGAAAGCATGGATGTAGACTCTGATAATTCGGACAGGAAGAGAAAAAGGGAGGAGTCCAGTGAAGAAGACTCCAACAGTGAGGATGATAATGATAGTGGAAGTGAGAGCGAGTCAGAGGACGAAAGTGAAGCTGAGGAGAAAGTGGAAAATAGATCAGATGCCGAAGATGATTATACACAGGCTCATAGTTCAGTGTTTCAGAGATTCAAGAAAACAATGAACATTCAGAATAAAGTGCAAGAGACTACCGAAGGTGAAGAAGAAGAAGATAATGAGAAAGATGTCGTGAAGAAAGACGTTGCACCTCTACCACAACCTAAATTACCAAAGGATAAGAAATTGTATTCGAACCTCATAAAGAACAAAAATCTAAACTGGTTAAACACACCTGAGTACCACTCAACAAAAAAGTCCTTGTCCTTTAACAAATTAGAACCAGAACTTAATCCTAAGATTGTGAAAAACTTGGAGAATGAGTTCGGTATTACACATGCTTTCTCTGTCCAAATACAAGTGATCCAATCCTTACTCAAGTTGATAAAATCCAACCATAAATTGAATCCAAATACATTCGAAGATCACTTGGTCAATGCATCTACTGGTTCAGGTAAGACTTTAAGTTATTGTGTTCCTATAGTAGAAAGCTTGATTGATAGAGTAGTACCCAAGATAAGATGTGTTATAATTGTTCCTACAAAACCATTGATCTCGCAAGTGTATCAAACATTACTTAAACTTACAAAAGGTTTAGACATCAATGTCATGACTTTCAAAAACGATAGTTACGGTTTGAAGGAAGAATACGAAAAGATCATGATGAAGTCTCCAGACATTGTGATAACAACACCTGGTAGATTAGTTGATCATTTAAATAACAGAGACGGATTAGATCTCTCTCAGCTGAGATTTTTGGTTGTTGATGAAGCAGATAGATTATTGAATCAATCTTTCCAAAATTGGTGTGATTTATTAATATCTGAAATAGAGAAACAGAATAAGTGGAACGATGGTGTGAGCAACTTCAGCAACTTCTTTAACTATAGATGTTCGAAGCTTATATTCAGTGCTACATTGACAACAAACTCTGACAAGTTATCACATCTGAAGTTATTTAAGCCTAAGATCATAGTCATAAAGAACAAAGAGGAAGAGGATGAAACCACTGCTAAAGAGAAAAATGAGCTATACCAAATTCCGATAACGCTTGACGAAATGTTTATAAAGTTACCAGAAGCTATGTCATTCTACAAGCCACTTTTGATACTGAAGTTTCTGAACAAATTCAGTCACTCAAATATATCCTTCAACACCAGTGGTTTGATTTTCACTAAATCAAATGAATCTGCTATCAGACTGACGAGGCTGCTGAACTTATTACAGGCCAGATACAGTGATTCCAAAGATAGCAACATTGTATTTAAATCTTTGAACTCTCAACAAAACTCTAGTGAAAGAAACAAGATATTGAAGTCTTTCGAGGAAGAGCAAAGTTTGGAGCAACCTAAACAAAAAACTATACTGGTGTCAACCGATCTGATGTCCAGAGGTATCAACTTGAAGTCGATCAAGTACGTTATTCATTACGATCTTCCATTATCAACTAAGGAGTATGTCCATCGTACAGGACGTACAGCAAGAGCTAACTCATATGGTATAGCTATAAGTGTAGTTATTGGTGATGGTGAATTCAAGTGGTTTAAGAAGTTGGTTTACTCTGGTGGTGTTATCAACAGAAACGAGAAGAGTATTAGAAAAGTTGAGGTTGTGAAGTATATAAAAGAAAAGACAGATGAGAAAGACGAAGAAATGGGAGATGAAGAAGAGGAGGAGGGTAGAAAGAAGAGAAAGAACAAGAAATACGAAGAGGAAGAAAGTATCAAGGTGAATGTTCTGCTTACAGATGCTGACAAGCAAATCTACGAAGAGTGCTTGAAAGAGTTAGAGAGCGAGGTTAAGAGTAGGAAACCTTGATGGTATGATAGATAGGTAGATAGATAGATAGGTAGATGTATAGATATACAAATGCATAACAAAAACTTAGTTTGATATTTGTATAGACAAGTATAGATATAATAAAATAAATAAGTAAGTTTGTGAATCAAGTAAATGTGACAATTGGAACCCGACTTGCGTTAGTAGTTTATCTAAAATGCATCCGGTTGAGCAGCGATGTAGTCGACCGCTTGGCCAACAGTTTTGATTTCATCAGCTTCGTTGTCTGGTATTATTATTGAGAACTCATATTCAATCTCCATTATGATCTCAACTGTGTCGAATGAGTCTAAACCAAGATCCTTAGTGAAGGAAGTGTTCATGTCAATTTTGGTATCTGATTTTATCTTCTTGAAAGATTCCAATATCTCGATAATTCTGGCCTCAATGATTTCTCTAGTCAATGGTGGTGCATGTGAGTAAAATCTTTTGAATTGAGTAATAGGCTGACATGCTTGTGAGGCAATAATGTGCTTACCTTGGAAAGCTCTGATTGAAAGACATCTTGCGCCTGTCTTGGATCCCAAGGCTACTAAAGGTCTAAAAGATCTCACGGAAGAAGAGTATGAGAAGCGTTTGAGCGAAGCGACAAGCGATCTGCTAATGGGGGATGACATGTTGTGTGTTTCAAGTACTATGCTGCGTTGCTGTTGCGTTTGTGCCTTCTTTGATCCAGTATACTGTGCTGAAGAAGTACATGGGTAAGTTACTAAACTGATTATTACTCCACTTATCTTCCTTCCCAAATTTCCCCTCCCCGTGTAAATGGGATATGATATGCGGGTAACACCGGACTCTCCCATTTCCACAGTAAAACTTTCTGAGCGATCGAGCGAGCGTGAACTTTTAACAAAGAGAGGTAAACTTTTCACCGGAAGTATAGTCGATATATGGTATTGATATTCAAAGTAGTGTATCTGATTCCACTGTGGCCACCAATACATCTCTAGTATATCAGCAAGTCAAGTCATATAATCATGTTAGGTCCATTAAGATCCTCCAGTAGGATACCAGCAGTGAATATGTTTTCCGCATTGTTCTCTAGAAGAACTTTCGCTAGCACATCCAGAGCATCAAGCTTTCTCAATAAATCATTCTCATCCCCATTCCAATCTATAACAAGCACCAACGTGTCACAATCTCAGATACAGTCGCAGCTATTCAGAAACAAAAACAGCTCTTTCACCTCAAGTATATTCCAACTATCGCAAGTCAGAAATGCCACTTTAAATCAAACTAAAAGAGGTGAAGGTTTCATAACAAAAAAGAAAAGGCCAACAAAGTCACCACATTTAGAGAATTGTCCTATCAAAAAAGGTGTTGTTGTGAGAGTCATGATTCTTAAGCCAAAGAAACCAAATTCAGCTCAACGTAAAGCTGCCAGAGTTAGATTATCCAACGGTGAAGTTGTCAGTGCATATATCCCAGGTGTTGGTCACAATGCGCAAGAACATTCAGTCGTCTATGTCAGAGGTGGTAGATGTAAGGATCTTCCAGGTGTTAAGTACCATCTTATTAGAGGTTGTATGGATTTAGCGGGTGTTGCAAACAGAAAGACATCAAGATCCAAATATGGTGTAAAGAAACCAGCTAAGAAGGAGGCTTAAAGATACATAATTAACGAGATAAAAACGACGATTGCTCAAATCTTTGTATACATATATATAATTACAATAAATGTCTGTACATATTGATACATTGTCACACAGTAGTATGCTACATACATAGTATACTCGCTGAGCTCAGCTTATTTCTGTAGTAGTGTATTTTTCGCTAACAAATTTTGAGAGCCAAAAGTTGAGAATTTCACAGGAGGAAAAAGAAGGAGAAGAAGGGAAGAGAGAGGTGAGACCGTTCCAAGCCCGGCTTGAATACATCAGCTTATTTTGAATATCTCTAGTTACAATTAGTCAATTCAATTCAATTGATCAGTCAATCAATCGAACAATACAACAATGCTTGAACTAGAACCAGAAAACTTGCTGATTAAAGAAGCGTTCACCAATGCTTTCAGTGAAGATTACACTCCTATCACTCTGGACAGAATTATAACTGATTTTGATTTCACTACTTACCATATCTCCACATTACCAGACTCAAAGACCAAGATCTTGCTTTCCATCAGCATCAAGTGCTGGAGTGACTTAGTCAACTACGGTGTTCACAATATTCTCAAAGAGAGATACTCAAAATTTGTGAGCTCAGTTGCTGCTGATGCGATCACATTATTGGAGAGTGGTACCGAACCTGGATATGATTACAGTATTTTGATCGATTTAGAGACATTGTCATTCCCAGACCAAGAGTTCAAGACTGAATTGATTGATGAATTGTCATTATTCAAGAGAAACTGTTTTGCTGCTCCATTCTTGAAAGCATTCAAAAGATATAAACACTTATCCGAACAGTCTCCACCTGATCCAAACAACTTATATGGTGAAGATTCTACATTGACAAACAACTCCAATGAAGAAGTTTTGAAAGTAAACTACAGAGACTACGAATCAATCTACATCAAACCTTCCAATGATAGAGTAACGGTTATATTCTCCACAATCTTCAAGGATGAAACAGATAAGATCTTCTCAAAGGTCTTTCTTCAGGAATTCAGTGATGCCAGAAAGAGATCAATTCAAACCGCCCCACAAGTTATAAACTCACACAAAGAACCACCTCTTGAAATCCGCCATCTCATAAACGCAAATGAAGCATCGGATGATAAAACCTATATCACATTTGTCTTGTTCCCAAGACATTTGAACACAGAAGATGCTATATGGAACACCATTACACGTATCGAACTCTTCAGATCATACTTCCACTACCATATCAAGATTGTCAAGTGTTACTTACATCAAAGAATGAGATTCAGAGTCTCAGGATTCACAAAGGTCTTGAATAGAGCTAGAAGAGACGTTGATGACGAAGAAATTAGAAACGAAAGAAAGACAGCTAGTGGTAGAAGATTTGAAATGAGAGCTTGAGCTGGGTCGCGATTGTTATGATTATTTGTATAACTTCCCAATTAGCCCTTTACTGCTATATACTTATATAAAAATACTCAATCAATGAACTACTGAAATAGATGCAACCAGTAATAGAAGTAATCCCTTTAACTAAGAGAATCTCCAATCAAAATTCGTGTAAAACTCAAAACTTTTTGCAGACGAAAAAAAAGCTGAAAAATTCCCAACGACGGAAACAGAGATAAAGCGAGAGTGTGAACAAGTGAACTGGACTCACTGACCAGTTAAATGTTCTGTTCAAATACACAAAGACTATTTATCAACTTTTGTATTGATTACTTACTCATAACTGAGCCCTTACCTTATAGTTTAATCACAAATTGGTTAATTAATTGATCATCGATTGAATATTATTTAACAAGAGGGATTATCAATTATGAGTTTCTCAGCATTCGCCGGTGATAGTTATGGCTCCTCGTCAAGAAGGGGTGATAAAGACTTTGAAACTTATGATTTTGAAGAAACATACGATGGATTCGATGAAGAAGATGCTTTGAATGATGAAACCTTTGGTACAGATGTCAAGGACATTGGCAAAGATTTTGACTTTGCCACTGGTAAAGTCAAGGAAAAGCCAGCTCCTGCCCCTGCTGCTTCAAGTACAGGTTTGAGTTATGCCAAAGCAGCACAAGTCGATGAAGTTCTGAAGCCAATGGCTTCTCTTTGGAGCTCTGAACAAAAGGATCAGCAAAAAGCTACTGAACCAGCCCCAGCTCCAGAGAAGAAGATTTTGTCATTAGAGGAAATTGAAGCCAAGTTGAGACAACAACCTCCACAACAACAGCAACAACCTCAGCAACCTCAAATGCCAATGCCAGGAATCCCACCTTTTTACATGTTACCTCAACAACAGCAACAACAATTGCTTGCTGCTGCAGTTGCTTCAGGTAATTTCCCTGATGTTGCAACTGCTGCTCAAGCACTGATGTCTCAAGGATTCATGCCACCTCCTCCATTCATGAACTATCCTCCACCACCTCAAATGTTCAATCCAATGCAACCACCTCCACCACCTCAAATGCAAGGTCCACATCCATCGGCACCTCAACAACAAGTTCCTCCACCTTTCCCTATGGAACAGCAACAACAGCAAGTACCACCGGCGGCTCTTCAACAACAGCAACCACCTCAACCTCAAGTTCAACAAGATCAGCAATCGGCACCTGCTTCTCATGAACAACCAAATGAATTGATTAGAGAACTAAACACTGAACCAATCTTATCTTCTGAAAGTCATGAATTCATTGGCCAACATACTGCTTCTGAATTCCCTGTTTTAGGTGCTCCATCTTCTGGATCATCTTCTGGAAAATTACAACAGCACTCAGAAGGTCACGGTCAAGGACAACAAGGACAAAATAATTACCAAAGAAACAATAACAACAACCACAACAACAATATGCATCAAAATAACAATTACCGTAACAACCAACAGAGAAACAACAATGACCACCAAAGAAATCATCAACAAAATTACATGCATAAACAACAAATGCTTCAACGTCAAATGGAAAACATGACACCGGAAGAACGTGAACTTTTCCAAATTCGTCAAGCTAAAGTTGCCAAGATTACCCGTTCATCTGGTTTCATGAATCCAAAGGATAAAGATTATGTTACAAGATTCCAATTATCTCAAATTGTCACTGAAGATCCGTACAATGAAGATTTCTATTGTCAAGTTTACAGAGTCTTGAATTCAGCTACCTCAGAAAACAACATGAACTCAATTGCTCAAAAGTATCTTGAACAATCTGGTCATAGATTAGGTGGGAGATCAAAGAGAGCTGATGTTGCTTTACAAAGAATGCAACAACAAGTCTCCAAGGCTGTTTCTGTTGCGAAGGAACGTGGTGAAAGAACTGGTGTTTACTCTAAGGAAGGTGCTTTAGGTAAGGTTTCTTTTGGTTCTAACAAACAACCTAAGAAACAATTGATCTTGATTCAGAAGATTGAAGACAAAAAAGAAGGCGAAGAGAAAGAAGAAGGTTCTGCGGATGCAGATGCCGTTAAGACTGAAGAATCTGAAGTTGTTGTTCCAAAAGAATACAAATTTTCTAAATCTTTGAGAACATTCCAATTATCAATCATCGAAGGTATCTACAATGAAGTATTGAAATTGGAATCTCTTGAAAGGGAAGGTTTAGAAATCAACACCAATGATCTTTGGAAGTCTTTACACATAAATGATAAGATCAGCTCTACAACTGAAGGTGAAATCAACCCTTTCATCTCTATCTTGTCATTCGAAAAAACAATGAAACTATTCAGCAGAATTTTCCATTTTTTCAACCCTGAACAACAATTCAAGATTATTTTATTGATCTTCACCAACTTACAAAAGATCGAAGTTATTTTAAAGGGTTCATACAAGAACTATACCAATGATACAAGTATTGAAAACAGTGAGATTCCATTGAAGGTTGCTAAGAAGATCAGCTTATTCCAATCAACTATCATGAAGACTTTAGTCTTGTACTTAAGTGACTCTGACTTCCAAAAAGTCTTACAAGTCTTATCTTCAGTTATTGACAACAACAATGTTTTGTTCTTAGCTACAACAAAGATTGGTTTATCCTTAATCACTATATTGGTTTCAAGATTAGAATTGACAAAACAAGAATTCCCACATTTATTAACACCAGAAGATTCTGCAAAATGGTCACAAGTATACGACAAATTATTTGCTGCTTTACAAGGAAGATTAAGTCAAGTCTTCCCACCATACTTATCTTCTGCAAGAGAAGACTCTCCATTGATTGGTAAAGAAGACGACTCTTATATCTGGCAATTCTTAGCTTCATTATCATTAGCTGGTTTATTGAACCATCAACGTGTTATTGTTGATGAGATTAGAAATGAAATTTTCGGTGTCATGGCTAAAGCTAAGAAACTTAACGAAGCTCAAGACTTTGAAAACTCTGCTAAATATTTGGGTAATTTGAACTTATTCCTCAATGTTATGGGATTGAAGGCAAATGATTCGGATATCTCAGAATTATAATGATCCTTTTTCATCAACTCTTTTGCATTCTTTATTCGCCTGTTTAACTAATCGTTTGTTCTTTTGTGTTTCTGTTTTACATTTTTTTTATACAATATTTAATTTAATTTAATTGATAATGTTCATTATTTTTGAATACTTTCTTTTCAACTTTGTAGTAATGGACAATCCGCTTTTAACAATTGGTAGCTTTGATTACAGCAAATTACGTGATCTGAAACTAAATGCCGATTAGTTTTATATTAGTGAGTTATATAATACAGAAATTATAAAATGAAAACGAAAATGCCATAAAACTTTGAAAAATGCAATGCTTTTTGTTCGTAATGCTCGTTAATTATACACACAGAGTTTGTGTGTATGCATGCAAGACGTTTAATAAATAATGAAAATGATGAAAAGCGAAAAGGAGTTTGTTTACTCAATGAGAGTTCTGGATGGCACAATGTCCTCCACGGCTTCTTTCTTTGCTCCATAGTTTTCATCAGTGATAGTGATTTCAGTTTCAAGTTGAGAAAGTGAATCGTTTTCGATCTTTGCTTCCAAATCAACACTGCTTTCGTCTTTCTCTTCTTCCATAACTTTGTTTCCTTTACCAAACCATTTGAATCTCATACACCATATGAGATGTGAGATGACAATACCAATCTCCAAAGATGCACAGATTGAGTATAAGACACAACCCATAATATCGATGTCATCACTCTCAACGGCAAGGGAAGCTAAGGAGAAAAGAGCACCGGAAAGATCCATGGCTAAGAAAACGAAATTGATACCAATGATTCTTCCTTGTCTTTTCCAAGCTTCAAAATAAGGTGGGATTAAACCAACAGCCAAAAGGATAGATGCGATAACACCAAAGACTAAGTGTTGCCATTGCCCTTCATCACCGTGATCTTCGTATAATTTACGTAATGGAATAATGAAACCAACTTCTAAAGCGGCAGCGACAATAAGGATAGCAGCGACAATACCAATGACGACTCTCTTAGGTTTAGAGATTGGTGGATAGTATAAGACTTGAGCAAGTGTGAATAGACAGAGAATTGTAAAACATTGTGGTTGAACTTGAACAGGGATACTTGCTTTGATAGACACGAAATAAATCGAGAATGGAACACCACACGATACCCATAAGAATAACATGAGTGGCGGTAAACCTTCACAGTTCTTGACTTTATAGTTTCTGATAATTTGTGGGATCATTTGAATACACCAGAATACTGTACCAATGGTGGCCAGTACGTTGACTACTACTTCGTTTGACATGATTTGATATATGGCGTTATGCGGGGATAGTTAATCGTTGCTAAATTTTTTTGAGAATAAAAAGTTGACTTGTATTATTCAGCTTCGTTGCAGAGATATATACTTCGTTGAGAACAAGATCAAAAGGTAATATTCTTCAGGAACATTGGACTTGAATGATAGAGTACCTGAGAGGGAACCCCAGTTTATTTATAGTTATAAAGTAGTCATAAAATAAATAGTAATAACGTTAAAAAGTTTTCACTTTTGGCTGAATTCGAAAAAAAAAGAAATTTTTACTTGCATAAAACAAGGCAGTGTACACATCGTTAATTCCTCGACCCTTCCCGATTGGGTATCCAATTCCCCTCTGACGGTAACCGTTGCCTTGTTCTTTGGGTACTGTAAAACAACAACCTTGCAATCTAGATCTCATCGTTCAAGCATAATTTAACCTACATGCTACAGGGAATATACTACAAACTCTACTTGACTTGTATGTACTGAAGCAATATAGAATACAACACAAAGTAAAGCTCAAAAGAGAAGCGCTGCTACTATGACTCAAATTAGCTAAGAGTGGTAAATATCACCAAGATAGTTAATAAAGAGCATTATAATCTAAAAATGAGTCGATTATAAAGAGCAAATAGTCATAATATTTACTTTTGGTGTATTGTTGTTTACATATTTTATACAAGTGTTTACCTTTCAAAGGGTTCAAAATTCTATAGTGAGAAAAAATTTCTTCAGTATGGAGTTTCCCGATTGAGAATCGGTACAATAAGTCCTCTCTAAATTACAGGAAAAGCGCAAATTGTTCAAATTTTGCTCGCTCATGCGTGCAATTATACAATTATCGGCGCAAGCCGATTGCTTCAGCACGTTTTTTCACCTGCTATATTCTCATTACTTACAGCCGATTACTGCGCTAAATTTGTAGCGTCTCAATTTTCTAAATTTATATGGAGAGAGCAGTTTTTGAGATCTTCAATTGAGCTCTTTTCAATTCAATTTCAATATACTTTTGTGACGCTTAGTATATGTTTTACTAGTAATATACTACCCACCTTGTGGGCTTTGTACTGACAATGTAATTGAATGTAGTATACTTGTATAAGACTAATGAAAAAATTTTCATGGTGCATTAACCTGTGGAAAGGCTTTCCTAATTCGGCAAATAAACATCTTTACACGAGATTTCAAACTTTTTACACAAGAGTCGATAGACGCAGACAAATGCCACCATTTTAAACGTTTGGAACTTCCTTTTACGTAAATCATATGATTCTCTTGATTAGGTAAGTATGTTTATGTTTATATTTGATTAATTTACCCTCTCATAAGATATAAGTTCAAATTTGGTAATTGTATCCCGGTATATCAGGATAAGCCTCTGAGATAAAAAGAGTAATATTAGTGATTAGCTTATCATATATAAAAACGCATTATATAATATGTAAACAAAAAATTGAATGAGGAAAGGAATACCGCCAAATAAATGAGCACATTCGATACATTGATACTAGCCTGGAGCGTTCATCCAAAACAGCTGTAAATCAAAGTAAACTTACCAAGTAAAATTAGGATCAGAGAACTTAATATAGTTTTTCTTTGTCATTCTACGGAACTTCTTACCGTAGAGGATGAAGATGATAAAACTGAAGTTGAAGATCATGGAGATCATGAACATCAACCAAGTGGTAGTGACCATACCACAAGCGTCTAACCATGGCTGAATACCAAAGGTGAAACCAGCACCAATACAGTTACGTAAGAAAAGCATTGCAACCATAGATTCAGAAGCCATGTCTGGGTAACAGTCAATTGCATATGATAATGTAATACCACCTGCACTACCCATACCGAAACCAAGGAAGCTGAAACCTAAACCAGCAGGCACAAACCAATGTGCACCGTTATTAACACCAAGTCCATATAGTAACAAACCTGCTGAGTTGATAAGTGCTGGTAAAATCATGGTCCATAATCTCATTTCTGGTTCAAAAATACCGTTGTTACGTTTAGCAAGATATCTTGTTGACCAATCACAGACATAACCACCCCAAAACATACCGAAAATAGTACCAACAAGACATCCAAAGTAAGTATCACCGACTTGAGCAGTACTAAAACTATATGGCTCAACAGAAAAGAATGCTGATTGAGTAGTACCGATTAAAGTCAGCCACATAATTTGAACACCATAAACAAAACCACCGTATATAACAGCAGGGAATGAACATGTTAAAAGTGGTCTGTAAAAGATGACAAACCATGATCTCTTATCATTGTACTGAGTTTCCACAAGTCTCATACTTTGAAGATATGTTCTCTTTGGGATATTTGCAGAATCAATTGAGTGTGCTTCTGCATCATCCACTTTCAACATTTGGTTTTTCTCTTCATCTGGGGACAATTGAGACTCCTGTGATTTGATTTGACTCAACACTAACTTTTCAGTGGAATTATTGTTTCTTTGACCAACAAATGTAGTATCATAGTTGCAAAATAATTGAAAGACGAATAAAACACAAAAGAAAATGATCAAATAGTAGAAACACCAACGCCATGATTGAGTCTCAACAACGTAACCACAGACAATTGGACCTAAATATGAACCAGCGTATAAAGCAAAAGTGAATAAAGAGATTCTTGTTGCTCTTTCATGCTGGAAAAAAATATCAGTGGTACTAATTTGAACCAATGAATCACATGGCGCGGCTGCAAAACCGGACATGACGTTAGAACCATATAAATATTGAACAGAGTTGGCTTTGGAACCAACAACGTTTGCGAAGATCATGATTAAAGTAGCAAGAATATAGGTAAATCTTCTACCAAACTTCATAGCAGTTGGTTGTAAGATAAGACAACCAACACCTAAGAAAACGAAACATAATGCAACTGAAATGTTCAATTGAGTGTAGGTACAATTGAACAATATAGTCCAATCTGTCCAAATTGGACCATTCCAATTAACAGCAGCAGCAGCAAGAACAGCCCAGATGAAAAGCAAGATGAATTGACCTTCTTTCTTCCACTTTGACCAATTCAATGGATCATTAGGGTTTGAAGAAGGTTGAGGGATTAAGACAACGTTTGAATGTCCACCATCATGTTTGACATTCAAAGTACCTAGTAAATCTAACAAGTGAGTAGTACCTGGAACCCATTCATCTTCAACTTCTTGCTCAATTTCTTCTTTTGTTTTAGAAGGTTGCAATGTAGAAGACATCTTTTCTTATGATAGTATAAGTAACAATTGATGAACCGCTTGCTTTGTAGCAGAATGTAATGAAAGTCAATTGACCATATACAAGGGAGAAAAATACTACTATATATATGATAACTGAAAAACTTTAAGCGGGATTAAATTATAATAATTTGAAATTTAGTAAACTTACAACAATACAAGTTATGCACAAATAATGCATAAAAAATCTCTTGGTATTTTGCAATTCGACTAGAACTCGAACAAAAGTCTTTTCTTCTCCCCGATAAACGCTACATAATCAAAGGTTCAAAATAAAATGCTACATACAATAACCAAATTGAAAATTGAAATCTATGCAAATACAGCCAGCTGTATTGTAACGTAAAAGTTTTAGACTGCGGCAGAAACCATTCTGTTATCTATAAGTAAACTGTATGATGGAGATAAAGAATTGACATGAGTCTTTGACTTTCCATAATCAGTACTATGCCCGGCTGTTTTTGACAAATAAGATATGACATTGCGAGAAAAGCTAGGTCCAAAGGAGTAAAGTTGCAGTAATAATAGACTGAACCCTATCTTATCTACTGATAATAAGCGTCAATTTGTTAGAGAATGAGCGCAACTAACAGTGCAAATTTGATAAGAAGCTCGTTAACTTCCTAATTTGGATGCAACATTCCAGATTTGTTGCAAAATTGATTAAACTGAGTTGAGACATCGCGGTAATGTTCTCGATTGGGAAATAAGAAATTTTATTGATTACATAACACAATTTTTTATTTCGCATTTGGTGTTTATTTATTTACATGTCAGATTAGCAGGCAGACTAGTTGATTAAAGTGTGCTTCTGAAGTTGATCTAGGTGACTTATATGCACACTGATTGGCCTTTGTACCTCATTCCTTGTGGATACTTAATCTACAACATTTGTCTGAATCTAACTGGTCATCATTAGGTTGAAATACTACCACTGAGCCAAAAGTAAACAACAGATCAGTGACAACAAGAGATACAATGTCGCAGAACGAGGTCAATGAGAATGAGCCAAGTGGTACTGACAGTGGTGTCAAGTCGTTCATACCACTTAGAAGCTATGCCAATCCCAAACTAGTGAGCAACATCCCTGTTCCACGAGTTTCAAGCTTCACATCGCCAGGTTACAATAACAATAGCTCCAACATACGATCTGGCGAGTCTAGTTTACTACCTGTTAAGACAAGTCTCCAGATCAGTTTGAGCAAGTCTAAGGATAGTCAGAATAGCAAAGAGAGTGTTCACAAATTCATGGATGAAGAGAACGAAGATATACTGAACAACCCAAATGAGTATATTGATATACTAGATGCATATGTTCAACAAGATATAATACTGGAGAAACAACAGACAGTGAGTCTCACAGAGCAAGTGAAGGGTTTAGAGAAGCAAATACAGCAGTTGATAATGGAGAAAAATGAGACATTGAGAGAGAAACGTAAAGTTATGGGGTTGATAGATGAGTATAAGCGCAAATTCGAAGAGTTGGACAAACGCATATTCTTGAAGGAGAATGCTATCAATAATGAGATCAATCAGCATACTATAATTATTAACAATAAGAAGAATGAGCTCAAAGAGAAATATAAAAAAGAATTGAGTCAACTAGAGACCGATTTGAAGGAGATATTGAGCGAAGAAGAAGCACAAAGACATAAGTTAGATGAGAATGAGAAACAGGATATTGAGAAACTTGAGAATGAGATAGAAGATTACAAGTCGAAGTTGCATTCCAAAAGAAGGTTACTGGATACTGAATTTGAGGAAAGAGAAGCTCTCATAAAGTCGGAAATCAATAAAAAACTCGATGATTTGAGATACGGGTTGGAAAGTAAGGAGAAAGAACTGGAAGCACATAATGAAGATGTAACAACTTTAACTAAAAAGAATGAGGAACTTAAAACAAAAATAGACTCAAAGAAAAGCAAATATAATGAAATCAATGGTAAGATGGAAAGACTACGAACATTCCAAGGGTCATTAGACGATACAATGAGAGATTTGAAGCTTCGGAAAATGCAACTTTTGGATCAGTCCAGAAAGCAAAAATTTGAGATTGAAGAGTTTAAGAAGACAGAACTAGAGGACAACAAAGAGCTATACATTGAAGCTTTGAAAAAATCGGAAGCTGAGAAATATAAGAGACACGAAGTTGAGCATCAGATCAAACTGTTTCGTAATGATCCAAGAATAACTATAAGGTCTACCAGTTGTCTTCCCGACTCAAACGCAGTGGAGTACTATGATGATCTAGAGACAACTGAGTTTATGGACTCGTACCAGCCGCTGGCAGAAGAGTGTCTACGTGGTCACAATTGTACAGTAATATTTTTTGGCAAGTTAGAAACCAAGAGCGCATCGGGAAGCAATGAGGAATCTACAAACATGGTACAAAAGTCATTGACTAAATGCCACAATACTTTGAAAAAGAAGATCGAGGAAAGTGAAATGTACAATAGTTCATCGAAATATGTGTTTCATATAACAGAAAGAACTGATATCTCACTGGATGAGTTAACAAAGGAAGCATCTTCTACAGTTGAGCCATCGTCTGTGACTAAAAAGTTGTCTGGGTTACAGATATCAAGCTACAACAAAGCAACTAACACCAAGACGCTGACTTTTCTGATTCATTCAGAAATTCATGAGTTGAACACAGAGACCAAAGCTCTGGCAGACTTTCTGTGCCAAAATACAATGACCCACTCTATTGTGACCAGCAATGATGAAGCATTTGTCAATGGTGTCTTAGACATAGTATGTAAGTGAGGCTGTGTGTATCTATGATTTAATGAATATTATGTAATTATACTGAATCCCTATTACTTTGCGATTACCTTCTGTGCTCAGATAGTAGCATACACGCATGTATTAAGTCAACATAGATCCTACATACTAGCATAGCCGCTCTCAAATAAGTAACCCCACATCCTATACTATAGACAGACCAATCACGTGACTATCAACCCCACAGAGAGAATTGCCCAATGGGGAAAACCGAAACTCCTGTAGCCCAAAATTGTAAAAAGCATCCCCACACAACTCTGCACCAAAAGCATTTAAGAAAACCAGCCTTGAAATGGCATGACAGAATAGTCTGTTTGTGCTGCTGCATTTGTTTTATATGTATTGTAGCATACAATGTTATAGATAGTGTTTTATAACTAGGGTTATTGGCAAATATTACTATACAATTTCATTTGCAAGCACATATAGATAGTGGGGTACTTGTGATTGAACCCATTGTGAGATTATATAACAAGTTGGTGTACAATTCGATACAATATCTATCAAAAGCTTAAGCACATCCTATTGTTCTGTTCGGAACCCCTTATTTACAAAAAATCAAAAAATACAATTTGTTTGGGTTTTTAAAAAATCGGCTTTTCTCCTCCAAGAAATTGAGAGACATAGTATCACAAGATCACACAAATTGACATTTTGCTTAGGACATTAATATCCCATAGTGGTAATCAATCTATCACACTAATTCATTGCCCCCCTATTTGACATATATTATATACAAAGCCTAACCTAATTTCTGAATCACGGCTCGAAAATAAAATCTACAAATAGGCAATTTCAGCTCATACATTAATCACATATTTTTGCAAAATTTCCAACCTATATCATGGTATCTTCACAAGATCCGCTCGGGTATAGGAAAGCATCTCATTCCGATGAACATGATACTCTTCGTCAAAGACTTAAAGATGAACTCATAAGCAAGAACACTCAAACATTGGAGTCGGATGACCTCAATTGGTTTCTGAGAGACTCAAACTTATCTGGTTCAATACTGACACCAATGAAATCGCCTTCACTTGCTTCCTCAAACAATGGCAAAGCTCCACCTTCTGTGTCTACATCCATTGGTAATGTATCGCCTACACCTACAGAAAGTGCAATCAAATCGGTCGTACCTAATGCAGATGATTTGAAAGCTAAAACTGAAGCTGATTTAGAACCTTTGAGAAGAGTCAGAACTTCAGATGGAAGACTCACATCCAAACCAAGCAGTTCGTACCAGAACTTTGATGCTCCATTGAAGAGAACGGCAACTAATATATCCATCGGAAGTAATAATAGAGCTACAGTTGATGCTAATAGACGTCACAGTGTCGGTTCATCATTAATACCACAGAATACAAACACATCAAGTAGCAGCATTAGATCAAGATCAAGGGCCTCGTCTGTATCAGAAGGTACAAGTGGAAAGAAAAAAGGTTTCCTTAAAAAAGTATTTGGATTTTCGAGTTCTAAAGATGAGAGTAAGTCACATTCTCATGCAGGTTCAGCAGCTAATTCTCCTATTCATGCCCCTGTTAACTCTGATTATTCATTCTCTGATAATGACACCGATACTACCCTAAACCAACAATGCTCACATAAAGGCTCTTTCTCTCCGAAATTCAGCAGTAACTCAAGTCAACCGGCCTCAATTGATGGATTTATAGAACCAGTGACTCATAGAAACAGCAAAGTTTTCGATAAGGCTGCTGATGAGACTATTCACAATTACGAGATATCTAAGATTGATCCAAAACTATATCAATACTTGAAAGACATGGATGTCACTTTTGACGGGAACGCAATTGTCACTAAGAACAATAATAATGATCAAGTCTCTGTCTCTTCGGGATCAACTGTCACTTCTAACACAGTACCACATTATGAACCTGGAGTGATCCCACCTCATCAGGATAAACCAAAATTACCATCTGCATTAGCTGCACATCCAAAATACGCTACACCATTAGCACCAACAAGCCCAGTTTTGAAACCTGAAACACCGAAAAGAGAGGACTCATCAGGTGTATTTGGCTCATTGCTAAGAAGAACAAAGACAAACACACAACAGGACCCATACTCACTTATTCGTTATATGTCAGGCTCGGAAAGCACAAATTCATCAAGCTCTATCAAGTACACTAAACCACCAACTAAAGTCAAGAAAGCACCTCCTATTCCAGCACTACGTGAGATCGAACCCATGCGTAAAGTCGCCTTTGCTACCACAACGTTCGTCAATGATCCGCCACAGCAAATCCCATCAAGACATCCAAGAAAGGGAAATGTTGAGATCGACGAGAATGGATCCTTGATTATTCATAAGGTTGATCCCGAGGAGTTACTGAAGCATACCACAGGTATTGTCGTTGGAGGTTCTGGATCTTTGAGATTATTGAGTAAAGAAGAGCAAGAGGCAGTTGATAAAGACAATGATTCGACTAATGCATCAATTGCATCTACACCTTCAGCCACATCATCCACAGAGATGGCAACTAGTGACTCCGTATCATCGATGGATAAGACAATCAAGCCAGAGGAGAGAATAGCAGCTGCTAAGAAAGCACGTATGCAGCCGGACAAAAATGATGATTCTGAGTCAGGATCAAAGGAGTCATCAGCAATGATGGATAAGAGAGATGGTATCAAGATTGATAAACCAATGGTCAGTAGACGTCGTAACAGAATGGAAAAGCCATTAGTGACTTTGAAACTAGACGAGCTATACACTCGTTGTTGTCACTTGCGTGAGATCTTACCTGTGCCTGCTACTTTGAAACAAATCCCCAAGGGCTCAACTGATCCATTGCCTAATTTACAACTTCGTAATCCTCGTCCTTCGATGATTGAAGTGTTGTCATTTTCCGATTTCATTAGAGTGGCTCCTATATCTTGCTTAACCTTGGATGGTATCTCCTTGACCTGTGAAATGTTTAGAATTTTACTTAGTTCTGTATTACACAAAAGGTATTTAGAGAAATTATCATTAAGAAACACAGCAATTGATGCTGAAGGTTGGAAATTGCTATGTTGGTTCATCACAATGAATAAATCACTGAGAAGACTAGACATAACTCAATGTCCTCAATTGTCCGTCAATACCCAAAAATTGAAATCTATGAAACCAAGATCAGATGATGATAAGCTTATGCAATGTAATTCTCAAAACAGATCCGATATGGACTGGTCTTTGTTCACAGCTTCATTGATCGCAAGAGGTGGTATTGAGGAGATCATATTGAGTGGTTGTAAGATTAACGACCTTGGTGTCTTCCAAGGTTTCATCGATCTCGGTTTACAAAACACCACTATTAAGATCGGATTGGCTTATAATGACTTGAGTTACCAACAGTGTGAGATTGTAGCTAAATGGCTAAGTAGACATAACAGAATCGTGGGTATCGACTTAGGTTACAACGATTTATCCACATCTCTGAAACCATTTATTGAATTTGCAAAGCTGTCAAGAAGATCTGAACTGAGTCTTATTTCTTTCAACTGCTGTAATTTACAAAACTCTGAGGAAACTAATGTACTTTTCGATTTACTTTCAAGACTACCTCATTTAAAATACTTGGACATTTCCAACAACAAAAAACTATTCCCTACTTTCATGAGTAACATTTGCTTTTACCTACCTTTGTTTAACCATCTCCAGGGTTTTAATATTGATAATAATGATCTAGTTACAACGTCAATTATTGCCCTTGCTGAAACATTGCCTTTGATGAAAGGCCTGAACTACTTGTCTATTGTCGGTAACAAACTGGATGAGGTAAGCTGTGCTGCTTTGTGTAAAGGTCTTAATGACTGCTCAACGCTTTATACCTTGGACTTTGACGTCAATGACGTTCCTCAGAAATACAGAGAGAAGATTGGTTTGCTAACAATCAGAAACATGGAAAGAATGTTGTACGCTGAAGAAAAACGTGAAGAGAAGAGCCAATTACTGCCCAAGTTGACAACAGGTGCTAATCGATTCAAAGCACGAATGACCAAGATGGGCCTGGATATGTCATTTTATGACATTATGGCTGATATTTTGAGAGAAGATCCTGCGATAACACCTGAAGTGGTTAATCAATTCTTAGAAGAAGCCGAATTGCTACGTACTGCCTTACATGAATCTATTGCTGAATTAACTAATTTACAAATGAAAAATCAACTTAATATCGATGGTAAAGAGGCGTTAGTCAGATTATACGTCATTGACTCATCTATTGATAGAGGCTTACAATTAATTTACTCGAGGGCTGGCAAATCGTACAAGGCACCAAGTGATGTCACTTATGTGAGAAACTTGGTTAATCTTGAGGGACACGAGCATGATATAGATAAAGTTGCTGATAAAGAATCAGTTGATTCTAACTCAGGTTCAGATAATCATGTACTTGATGAAGGCGCTGTTGAGATCAAGGATGAGAGCGCGGGCAGTCTTATGACACGTACTACATCATTACCTTCTATCCAGATGGAGAAAGAAGAGGCTACTGTTTTCAAACTTGGTAAGACCATGGATAATACCAACTCTGAGGATACAGATCAGGAAGAGAGTAGTCAAGATAAAAAATCAGCGAGTGACCTATTGGAGTCTCTTCGTCATAGTCTTATATATAACAACGATGTTCCTGATTTCATTGCTACGATCAAGAAGATCAAAGAAAGAGGTATCAAGCTTGGCGATCTATACAGAAAAGATATTTCTCCACCTGATTTTTCCTCACATTTACAAATGATAGGAAATAAAATCTCTGAGGTTCATAAGTCATTACACAAAGACTTATCTAGCAACAACAATAAGGAGACCGAGGAGAATACAAGAAAGAACAGAAGAGGAGAGGATGGAGAAGGTGGTGTTGACTTGAGTGAATTCACGAAGGGTGCTGCCGAGTCTACGGAAGAGGAGGAGGAAGAACAAGAAGAGCTTTTATCTAAGGAGAGTGATGCTTATGATTCTATCTTGCAAGATATTTTCAAACTCAGGAAAAGCTTCGAGAAGAACATGAACTTGAAGTCGAGTGATAAAAGTCCCGAGAATAAGTCTGAATTAACTGTACCTGCTGAAGACCCTCCTAGTCCCGCACCTACTCCAGTTACCAAAGATCCTACACCCGCTCTTACTCCAAGTGAGACTGATTAATTTGGGGCTTATCCCCTACACTGACAAACCTAATATAATACATGACCTAATTTTCCATATACATATAGATTCTTCTATTTACATATACTACATTAATAACACATATTTACTGCAAACTGCTATATACAAGACCTATATACGTATTGCCTTTTCATTGTTATCTTGATGACTTATGACCTTCTTAAATAGTAATTTGTATCTCATTCATTTGTTATAATTATTGTACTTACTAAGCAGGTTAAGCGTACTTGTAAAATTCTTTGTAACAAGGAAACCATGGAAACCATATCTTTTTCTTTACCCCACATCTTGTTCACCACTTGACCTTTTTTGCAGTTAGTGTTTACAACGACTAACAAGACGCGTTGCAGTCATATCTACACTGAGCTTTAATATGATATATCAATGATAGATCAATGACAAGGAATAACTGAAGTATAAGACTTGTAAAAAGATCCGGATTTCGAAACAAGGAAGACAAATTTCAAAAGCTCAACTTTCCTTGACTGAGTGATTCAACTTCTCTCAAATTGAGCCATAGATATGTCTTTGTATACAATTCCTTATCTGGGGATTATTATTAGTCTCATCTCCAATAGTTCCTAATCTATCAATGATACAAGATCCATCCACGTACCTTAACTGTACCTGACAAGAAGCAGTAAGTATTATCCAATTTCGATTACATAATCATTGTTTATGATTTTTATTTTTTTGTTTTTCTCGTTTTTGTGGCCTCAATTTCTAAAAACATAAGCGTTTAAAAAAAATTCCCTCCTATTTTACACTCTTTAGCTTATGTGCTTCTTTTACATTCTTTTTGATTTTTTCTTTTTTTAACCCCGATTAGTTTCTGATTAGTACCGCAGTGATAAGCCAGTGCCGTACAGAGACAGAGATTAATTATTTTACGCTTTTTTGAGAGAAAAGAAAGCGAGTTTAAGCCCCAGCAGCTACTACAGCAGCAACAGCGAATTTTTTGTGTCACCAATGATTAACAACAACATCAACATAGGTGGTACAGTTAGAGGAAGACGCCCAACCGTCCGACCCCAGCCAACAGAAGGGTTAATGCAACAACCTGATAGACATTATGATCAG
>JAJLWP010000035.1:0-89403 GCA_030570755.1 Wenyingozyma methanosorbosa | reverse complement strand
TTTTTTTTTTTTTTTTTTTTTTTTTTTGGCTCTCTTTCTACTCCTACATCGGTTCCTATTGAACTTCCAGGCTGGTTTATGACCCAATACTAAGTAAACAATATCTATTGTCTTCAGAAATTGTCTTTTGATGAAATTTTATTTAGTGTAATATGATTGGAATTTCATCTGTTTGTGTTTCTAACATGACATGACATATGGTGGAGTAACACTATCAATTGCATTATATTACATCTTCGATATACATCTCGTAAAGCTAGCTGTAGGTATTAACTGTTTTTGATAAATGTCACAAGTATATACAATAAAAGTTACGGAACCTTAAATTTTATCACCAAACACGCATATTCCGAATCGAGAATATAATATACTGGGGAAGTTCCAGAACTCGTTTGACTACATATTGCGAATTAAGCTCGCTTTATTGTTTAATTACGACAATACAATCTCAAACAGACATCCAGAAAACTTATGGTTGAAAATTTTTTCATAATTTCATATATATATGTTATTGCGCAAAATGCTTATTATCTTTGAAAATATATTACAATTTTTCAAATGCACAGTGCGCAATTACAACAGTCTCAGTAGATATTGATCGGCAGTCATGGTATTACAATTTCAATACTTTGTTATGTATTGTATATTTACGAGTTATTACAATAAGAGAAGTAATTACTGCTGATCATAGGATGTGTGGATAGAAATTCTAGTGATAATAGCCATATATATTCATACAAAACCGTAGCCAAGTAACTTGAAAATTAGTTTCTTTTTTTGCTTATTATTTTCAATTAGTATGTATGTATAAGCACAGTACAGTACAGAACAGCACAGGCTTGAAATTTTGCACAAAGTTTCAAACTAAATTTAAATTTTTTTTAGTGCGGAGTGGTTTTTAAAAATTGTAAATTTTGTAAATTTTGCATTTACACAATTGCATCAGTTTTAATCCCTACATAAAATATTACATAATTTTATATTCATTTTAATTTAGGTACAAATTGCAGATCAATTTTATTCTACTTGTTTTTAGTTTTATAATAAAACTCATATGAACTTTTATTCTCGTTTGTATTTAGCTTGGCTTAAGTTCATGGTAGGTACGGTACGTGTTATAATAGTGTTTAGTGACTTGAGCATGGTACTATATATATATATTTTCTAAAATTATGAAACATGATGTATCTATCGTAATTGCTTATATAGTCAACGCAACGGATTTAACTACTTCTCCAAAAAAAATACGGAAACCCCCCAAAAAAATGATAAGTCACAGAAAGTATTGCGAATTCACTCAAATTATTACTGAGTGATGGTACTACGTGGTGGTAGTTTTCAGCAATACTTTCAGTGAATTCGCAATATTTCCGGTGATTCTTCAGACTTTTGAGAATTTCCGTATTTTTTTTTAACTGATAGTCAAACCCGTTGCGTTGACTATAATTGTATCATTTTAGGTTACAATCCCTGCCTTTAATCCAACTGTTTGAGTTTTTTAGCTTAACATATTTAATTTTATCAATTCACACTTGATTTGTTCATATCCTTGTTGGAAGTAGTAGTATATAATAAGCTGATCTTGAGAATTGTGTAACCACTTCAATTTAGTTAAGAATTTGTAAAACATTTGTTGATGAGCCGAGATTTTGTTGCTCGGCTTCAATTTATGATCCGGATGTGATAGATAGATAGATATTGTGTATGGGTGGGTACTTTTACTATTCTTGTATTTGATCTCCATAAATATCACCAAGCAGTACTAAGTACCCACACATGCAATACAATACAATAATTTTACTTCCCTGATTTTCAAATTTTTAGTCTAATTTTCAATAACAGAGACTAAAAATTAGCGCTAATTTATAACTTTAAAATCCTATTTAAAAAAAAAAATGATTCGATGAAGATTTCCGAAATAAATTTCGAGGACAAGTTAATCAAGTAGACATATTAATAAAACTAATAGATTTATTAAAAGCATACCATGTTTCAGGAGACTTCGGAATCCTTGAAATTATGAAACAAATGAATCAAATTGATGAATTTGTTTCCGAGAGACGTATATACCGATTAAAGACTGTATGTATATATGTGTCAAACTACATTCAATACACTAGTTTGCGTTAAGTCAATAAATATTACTAAAATTGACAGCACATCCGGGAATTAATTTGTGTAAAATCAGTTATCAAATTAACCCCTTACTCATCATCTCAAACCACAAGAATGATTTCTGTGTCATATATGTAAAATTCAATTTCATGCAAGATCGTTTATTAAATTGATCGAGAGGGGTTAGGTAATAAATTACGAACTAGTCTTTCGTCTTGGTCTTGGAAGCAAAAAAAATACTTCTCTTCAGACCAAATAAAACTTTAACTTAATAAAAGACGAGACAGACTCCTGGACCTAAGTGATTAATTTAAGCGGTTAAGTAACTAACAGGGCGTGAAAAGCTATTTGTGTTTGTGTTTCATCATCACATAGATCACTTACTATGTTTTTGTTTCGCGCTAAAAAAAAATGAAATCGGTATGTTGCTGTTAACGTGATATTGTATTGTATTGTATATCCACTAAAACTCTACTCAGAGTACATATATTAACCACACAAGTCAATTTAACTATTAAGATCATTTAAATTCTCTCAGAATAAAGTTTTAAACCTACACAAGTTTTTAAAAATTTTACAATCTTCACATGAGGTAAATTTTATTAAGTGCGATCTTTCTTTGCTTTTTTTTTTATTGATTATTGATGATCATTTTTATGATGTAAGATGTGTTACTAATGGAATAATGAATTACATCATGCTTTTCTAAGAAAAACAGGAACATACGAAGCACAAGAAATATATTTTTTTTAATCTAGCATACTTAAGTAACTACACATACATGTTTATCTAATATAAAGGGCAAACTTAACAAGCTTAAAATAGTGGTGTGTGGGTGTTTTATATAAATGAGACAATCTGCAGACAGTCTTAAAAAAAATAGTCTCGATTCTTCCCTCTATCTCAAAATCGAGACTCATTTGAATAGTACTCACTGATGATCTTACTGTAAAACTTAATTATCATTAGACACTATATTGTAACTAACACAATAATAATAATCGAGATAGAGAGAGACTAGAACTTAAAATTTTATCAATATAATAATCGTATATATGATAAGTTTTTAATGTATAAAGATAGAATTCCCCTTGTCACATCGTAAATTTGTACGTTTTCATTTATTTTGAAACAATAAGAATGAAAAAGAATTATAATGCACAATTCATTATTTAAAGATAAATTTCGCCAAAATTTCAAAATTTCTGTTAAAGTGTTTTAAAGGCAAAGCAAATCTCCTTTATCACAACCACAGTATATATTAACATTTAGGACTATGCTTTAGAGTTTTACATCAGTTTAAGATTATCTGCGTAGTAACTTATTGATGTGAACTGCCTTAATTTATTCTTCTAGAAACTGAAAGGCAAAATTTGGCAGATCATTTTTCGCCAAAACAGCAAGAAACGATTTGTAGATCAGTTTAATTTACTCTGTAGCAAAGAGGAATGCAATGAGGGTGTGTGGATGTGTGTGGATGTTGAAGATCATTCTCATTCCCTCGAATTCTCATATACCTCCCGACGGTGAAAGGCACCAGTAAGGAACATGCATGATAAGCAATTTTACCCCCAAGGGATTTCACATACACTACTAGCACATACTTAGTAAACTTTAATCATACTAATTTGATGATCATCAGTTGATTGATGATCAAGTTGTAATCATGGCAAAAACGTGATCTCTATCTACTTCACATTCTCATGCCGATAAATTTCACAGAGAAAAAGAAAAAGAAAAGCCTTGTAAGTAAGTAGAGTTTATTATTATATGAGACTCAACTGAATTACTTCATATTACATAGCCATCCTCCATAGCGAATAATTTATTTTACTTGTAGTACCTGTTATCTCGAGTAAATTAATTACTTATTGATTAAATAATCTTTATTGTAAATTTAAGTCTAAGACAATTGTGTAACTTACATAAGTTATTGTTTTCGATAAATGTTTGAATCCTGATCTTCCGAAGTTGTTAAAATTGTGAGTAATATGGATTGCAGATTATTAAACAAAAGCAATCTAAATTGTGATATATAATAAGCAGTCGGCTGAGTTTTTATACAATATAATAATAGTCGGATGTGGAGTGGACTATTGAGTCTATAATTTATATTGTTTTAGTTATTTTTTTCATCGGCTTTGGGCTTATTATAATTGAGAGTAATTTCTATGGTTAAAGGATGGACTTTTCTTTTTGAAGGTGGGACTATATTAGGTGAGAGTAACCAGGTTTCAAGGGGCATTTGCTCTCAAACATGGTAGTATTCCTGTCATTATAAACTACCTGGAAATGTAATATTACCCTAATTACTTGGCTATTGATAAACTGTAAACTTTAATAGAGTGTAGAAATTACATAGATTTTATTAGCGTTACAAATATTAGTCCTCAATCAATTTTAATTGCATTCTATGCTCAAATACGAGACTATACTTGTACGTACGATTTAGTCTGACCTAATAAATACATAACCAGCCTGAAATCTTTTCTTTTGTTTGTGAAAAAGAAAGAATGAGCAACAAAATGTAATTACATTCTGACATATTTTTGTTAAATTAGCAACGTAATCAAAATTCCAAAGAGTTTTGATTATATTAAGCTGTTTGCTAAAAATTGGGGGTGAAGAGACAAATTTATTAAGCTATATTATTATGTATATGTATAATACACTAACGTTGTCAAAGCAGTAAGTATAATAAAACTTAATGTACCTGATTGTTTCAAATATTTCTGATACAATATGTGAGAATTGAAAGATCAGTATTACATAATACAATTTGTATTGTTAAAGTTTTTTTTTCTTCATGGTCTTATTATAAGCCTGAAATTTTGAGACAAAGTCTAATTAATGTGATGTGATACTTGAAATTGAAAAGTGTGTTTTACTTTTGAGAGTGTAGTAGTAATAAGGTACTTAGGTACTTGCCTTACAAAGTTTTACAATTACGTAACTCTATCTTATGAAATGCCCGCCCCTCCCCTCTCAAATGAACCATAATAATAAACATTCTCATATAGTGTAATATAAAAAGAAAAAACATCCCTATAATTGAAAAAATCATTCACCCAACATAGATACAAACATACAAACATCTTCTTTGTGTCTCTCCTTAAAAACACCACTACCACTTACATTTTAATTAATGCATTAACAAATCTCCTCCTGCATTTGAATAATAAACGATTTTTGAAAGGAAAAAAACTTATTGTGTGTGATTGATTATATAATCCATCATTTTAATGTAAAAATTCTTAAGTTAAAGTTTTCAACTAAAAAGAAATTCTCAAACAGCAAGAAAATAACTGGGAAATAATAGAGAGAGATAGAGATAGAGATATCTATAGAGTTGATTGTTGATTATGGTTGTAATTCATTTTTAACAAATATCACAGAGAAAACAATCAATAATTATGTACAAGATAACACGCGATTACTATGTAATATCGGTTAAAACTAAGTAAGAGTACAATGCATTGTAACTTTTTTTTTTCCTTTGTCTTTTATGTCCATTGCTTTTTCCCAATGGCTCTCAATTTGCCCCGTTGCTCATTCAGTCCTTAAAATTGAAACAGTTAATGAAAATTGAATTCATTAATCTTTTCGTCGATAAGAATTAACATGAGATGTTTGAAGTACCTAGTAACAAAAAAAATATTATTTTCTCATCCTCCTCCTCGGGTAAAAAAGAAAAGAGGCGGTTCTTTCAAAGGAAAAATAGAACAATTAGCATACACAAATAAACAATAAGCATTAAAAGATTAAAGATTAGAGATTAACTTGTTTTGTAAAGTCAAGACAAAAACAAGACAAGGTACATTTGGGTACTTTAATCTCGTGCATATTTGCTTACATCGAATTTTCACTAATAAAATTGGAGCTAAAATCAATTTTTTCTCATTTTTTCATACTAAATTTCGAGAGCCATTTGATCCATTTTAGCATTTCTTTTTTTAGCACTCCATGCATAAGGATTTAAGTTTAAGTTTAAGTTTTAAATTTAGTACATTGCATTGCATTGCATAAGAATAGTAAGTTTTAGGTTCTTTATTTTAAAAACAATACGAAACAATAAAGTACAAAATCCAATATAATTATTTTAGAAACTAACAACTTGTCAACACTCTCTCTATACCTACTACTACTACTACTACTACTCTGTCTCTGTTCTGCTAAAATCTCATATTCATTTTTTTTTTGGTAAGTTCATTTTCTTACTTTTAGCTAATTCTAAAACGTTTTACATTTGTGCAAAAAGTTCTGTTTGCCTTCTTTTTCTTAGGAAGGTTACTTGTTTAAATTAAAGTTACTACTCTTATTTCTTCGTATTATAGAACAAGAAGAGCAATCATATATTTCATCTATCAACTAGATACATATTGAAATAGCAAATATAGCAAATAGTCCAGTCTAAATTTGAAACAAAGAGAAACAAGACAAAGCATATATCTCTCATATCATTTCGTACAAGGGATAAACCAAGCCTATACAGACATATTTGATATTGACATACCATACCGATACTTGGAATACTCTATTGATAGAAACAAGTCAATTCATTATCATCAATCAGTATTGCTATCATTTCACTTGTATTAACCTACATTTTACCTGGCATACACAAACTCTTGTATTGCCATATTGCTAAACAACTGAAGTATAGTGAAAGAGAAGACATAATACAATGACATCGGAATCTATAAAGGGAAACAAATCACCAAAAGAGTCTAAAAAGAGACAAGCACTTTCCCCACGTAATAATAGTAACAAGAAACATAACAGCAATAATGATATGAATTCAATAACTAGCGATAGCAATAATACCATTACTATCAAGAGTGAAGAAGTACCACCACCACAAAAAGAGGAACATGCTTTTGAATCTGTATCTGCAACTTGGCTTTCAATAGGTAGCTGTGCAACAGTTATTGGAGTCTTTGCATTGGCTATAAACAGTTATGAAAATGTCTTGAAATATAATCCACTTAATACAGAAGCCATATATGGTCTTATTGACTCATTAAGAAGTTATGATATAGAAACAAATCAAACAAATGGTATAACGAGGTCAATTGAAATAATGAATGATCTTATATCGAAATATCCTGAATTTAGAGATGATTTAGAATTACTTAAGAAATTAGCAGAATGTTATTTACTGATAAACGATCCTGAAAAAGCTCATCTTATATTACGTACCGCTTTAGAAAAGACTACAAAAGATCCATCAGTATGGTTATTACTAGGTCCTTGTCTTGCAAGATTAAAAGCAATCAATGAAGCAATTGAATCTTTACAAAATTGTATTAGATTATTACCTCCAATTTCAGAATTGAAACCAAATTCAAAAGAAATAGAAATATGTAGATCTGCTCATGTTGAGTTAGCATCTATTGCAGCAAGTGAAGGTGATACTACAATGGCTATCAATGAGTTAAACATAACGTTGAACTTAACAACACCATATGAACCTTCTAAGATTGAAGAATACTCAACGTTATGTTGTGCTTTAGCAACTGCAACTGAAAGAACAGGTGATATTCAACAATCCATAAAAGTATGTGAAAAAGGTGAACAAGAAATTGGTTTCAATTCAAGAATAATGATAACTCACGCTTACTTATTATTATTACCAAATTCTGAATTTTTCAATCCACATCATGCTATATACTTATTGGAAAAGGTTAATCAAACTGAATTAGAATTAAGAGCATCAGCTAATATAGATCAAACTACAGAAGGCGATTTCTTACCATGGTATTTATTAGGCCAAGCTTATACATTAGTTGATAATCCAAGAAGTGCATATGAAGCTTTCCAATTATCATTAAGTAAAGCACCAGGCTCAACTTTACCTTGGTTAGGTGTTGGTGCTTTATATTTAAGCCTTGATCAATTATCAGATGCATTATCAGCTTATTCTCATGCTGTAAAATTACAAAAAGATTCAAATTCTATAATAGAAACCACAGCTTCAGCTACAGCATGGGAAGGATTATCATGTGTTTATGAACGTTGTGATGATCAAACCAAGGATGCCATTGATGCTTTGTATCGTGCTTCATCTTGTTATAGAGCAGCAGGTGATGAGGAAAGTGCAGTAAGATGTGAAGAAAATGCTAGATATTTGATTGATTTAGAGAATAGATTGAAATTGAAGAAGGAAGATCCTGAATTACAAAAAGAATTAGAACAAAGAAGTAAAAGATTACCAATTATTCCTAATTTGTTATTGAGAGATTTAGTCGCATTATCACCTTCTGAAAGAATTGCCATTTTGAAGAAACAGGATATGATGGAACAACAGAGAAATGAAGAAGAGCAATACGCTTTACAACAACAAGAACAACAAGCTCAAGCACAAGCGCAAGCGCAGGCTCAGGCACAGGCACAAGCACAGGCACAACTTCAAGCACAGCAACAAGCCCAAGCACAGGCCCAAGCACAAGCACAAGCACAAGCACAGGCACAACTTCAAGCACAGGCACAAGCCCAGGCACAAGCACAAACACAAGCTCAATATCATCCAGAAAGACAAGAAATTCCAATCCATCAAATGATGCACTATGGTAATGGCCCTAGACCACCACCTCCACCACAACACATGGTTTCGCAAAATGGAGGTGCTCCAATGACACCACAACAAATGATGAGTCCACAATTAATGAATCACATGCTTCCACCAGGACAACCACAACCACAACCACAACCACAACAACAACCACAACCACAACCACAACCACAGCAAAACACTCCGCAACAAGTTCCTATGAATATCGCAACTCCTCAACCTGGCTATATATCAACAGCAAACAACTCTCCAAAGGATAGAGTTCCAACTCCATTGAATGGAAATATGAACAACGTTCAAAACAACAATACTGCTTATTCTACATATACCAATCAACGTCAATCACCACCATCTATGCAACAAATTCCTCCAATGCCACAACATATCCAACAACAACAACAACAACAGCAACCACAAGGTGCTCCACAATTCATGTATGCACCATTATTAAGCCAACAACAGGCAAACGCTCAAGGTCAATATTTACAACAACAACAGCAAGGTCCACCACTTCCACAACAACAGAGAAATGGATCAGATGGATCAAATAATGGATATGTTATGGTTCACCAAGTACCACATCCAGGTAATGGTGCTGTATTACCTTTACCATTACCTCATGTTCCACCACCTCCACCACCACATGCTATTCAACAACAATACGCTGGTGGGGAATGGAGATAATTGACTACGCTTTTACTTTTTTTTTTGCTTTTTGCTACATTATCTTTGCTTTAGAGTTCAATTATTTATTACGATTAACACACAACACACAACACAACACACAACACATGTATTTGTATATTAAATAGAATTGAAATAAAACCAGATTGGTCTGGTTTTTTGTTAGTTTACATAACTTAATAAAATGACTATACTCATTTTCGATTTACAAGATTGAAAGTAAAAAGTGGCTGGACTTTCAATATACAGTGAGAGGGAATCGTGATTTACCCTGAGAGTAGCGACTGTTAGTAAGTCTGTATCCGCATAAGAGAAGTCTTATCTATTTAGTTATTGTGTAAATTAAAGCTATATTCTTTCAACAATAGATGCAAGATACATGTTGAACATTAGTCGGACGCAACGACGATCATTTACTCAGGAACATAACTAAAAAGACTATATGATCTACTATTTCACACACAATCAATTGTATCGCACAGAGAAAAAAACAAAGTTTCGACGCGGATTTAGTCAAAAGTAGTAAATGATCGGCACGCACAGTTCTTATTACTGATTTAGATCTTCGTACTAAACTTGTTATTGTTATCTCTCTCGTCAAATCAAATACTTTTGTGTATCATGTAAATGATATCTTGAAACTGCCTAGAAGCAGATCTTTTGGAGTTTCAAGTATATTGTAATCAATGAGAAATACTTATGTCAAATATTTCATCTAAGAAAAAAATTAGAGCCGAGGGAACTAAATTAGCGTGAGCTAAGCAATATTTGAAGCATGTGTCTGATTGCAGATCTTTACACAAAAAGCATAGGCGAGAAAAAAAGCTTCTATGTTAGTTTTTGGGGATTTATAGATCGAAGAGCTTTATTAACATATAACAGTATTCTATGCTTTATACCGAAATCACCAGAAACCGGTATCAAAATAGATAAGGAGTAACTTTTACACAAAAACAAATTATGCTTAGTTTTTTTTTTTAAAAAAGTTCCCCTTCCTGTTAAACGAGCACAATCAGGGAAGTTTATTTTTGGTACCCAACTGCCCGCAAGTTAAACACACACTAACCAACCGATCAAGAGATAACTCCTAATGTAATGAACAAAAATTTTAGCTTCATCACAAATTTTTTTTTAATGTATAAAATACCAAGAAAAGTGTATATTTTGCTGATCAACAATAGAAGTTACTTTATGCGCGCGCAAATGAAATAAATTATGATGGATTTTTTCATGCGTGATGAAAAGAACCTACATTAATTAACAGCACAAGTGGGAAAAGACGTACGAGATTATTACTGAACAAAGAGAGATGTGTGAAAAGAAATACGGAAACTCCCAAAAGAAATGATAAATCACAGAAAGTACTCCAAATTCACTGAGAGTATATTACTAAGTGATGATACTACTGGTACTACGTGGTGGTGGTGGTGGTGGTAGTTTTTAGCAATACTTGCAGTGAATTCACAATATCTCCTGTGATTTCTCAATGTTTTTTTCTCAAATTGATAGTCAAACTCGGTGCGCTGAGTATACAGATAATATCACAAAAATTAAGTGTTCAATTCTTACTCTTTTTTCTTAATTAATTTATTACAACTTAATATAGTATAATAATAATTCATTAATACGCCGCGCTAAATTGAGCAGGAAAAAAAAGAAACATTTTTTCCCTATTGTTTGTTTTTTTCTTACTGCAATTTAAATCTGGAGATTTAAAAGGTAAAGTCATTCATTAACCCAGATTTTTACTGTACTCCCAAGATCAGCATTAGTACCATGAACATGTATATAAATTAGTAGTCTAAATACACTAATACATTAAAATCTTTCGATTACAGGATTTAAAATTGAGTGCCTATTTATGAGCTATTAGTGATTTGCTTATGCACCATAGTAAATATACAATGCTAAGTCTTTTTTCTCAATTAAATTTGGGGCTAAAAGTAATTATTGTGGAATTCTAGTAGCAAAAATCGATTATATTGTTTTTCACTACTTGCAACAGTGTTGATTAATTAATATATAATAAATGTGCATAAGAATACTATAATACGGCTAGAACATCATTTTCGTTTCATGTAAAACCTGAAATTTCTAACGTGATATACTCAGGTGAATGTGAACTAAAAATTCGTAGTGAAAACAATCATCAGCAGGAGGGAGGCACTAGACGTTGGAAATTTTAGTGCGCTCGCTCGGTATTAAAAGTAAATTCTTATTACTTAAAAGGGTAATTTGTTTGTTTGTTTGTTTGGTTGGTTGGCTAGACTATATATATTATTATTTACTATCTTTCTAGTAGCTTAAATTAGTTTTTAAGTAAACTAAGTGATCAATTATACCATGATTATAAGATGAAACTACACTCAATTATCTGAAATTTATCAATTGCTGATTATTGAATGACACATTTTAAAAAGATAAAAGCAATTTTTATTATAGCCATTTTCATTCACCACTTTCACGGCGATACTCCGCGTAAAAATTGTATGCGTTTGGCATCTTTTTTTAGTACTCGCGAATTAACCCAGCCAAAAGAAGACAAAAATTTACCATACAGAGAAACAGAAATGAAATTTTCATTCAGATTCAGCACGGAAAAACATAGAAGCGTTTTTCAATATAATAAGTTTAACGCAAGTTTCATTCACTAGTATTATATTCCCCCCTATTGTCTTGACAATTTGAAACTAATTGTCCTTTATGCTTATTGTCTATTATTATTATTATTGTAAGCAATTATTCATTCAATAAGGTTTTTTTTGTTATAGTACATTAGATATACCTAACATCAGATACATTACACAACATTATCCGTTTATAGGCTTTTCTTCCCCTTGAAATAGTCTAAGCTATACCTCTCAAATCAATTTTGACAATAAGAAAGAAAAAGCTTTATACTCCAAAATATATATGGCCCTGTTTATGCGCCAATTCTGCAAGTATGCAATATGATAATAGGTTGAAGTCCCATTTAATTTTGAAATATTATTGTCTAATAAGTATAGTGTAGTCAAAATATAAGACAACATCTGTATCGAGAAAATTTTTTTTCTGGGGCTTGATGATCATTACCAAAAAATAAAACAAAAACAAAATTTCAATAAACCAAGGTGATGCATACATACTTATTGTCAGATCATATAATCATGAAGAATGTTCATAAAAATATAGGCACACCTATACGAGGTAGTTAACTATGTACAAAAAAATGATAATGATAAATAGCCCTTTCTCCAAGCATGTATTGTAATATTTCTATGAAATAATAGTTTTTCTCCTCGAAGGAAATGAGAAAAGATTCCGAAAGAAGTAAAAAAAAACAAGGCGTGTGCATGAAACATTACAATATAATTTCCCAGATGATAATAATATTAAGAACAATGGATATTTTTCTTTTTAGTTGGCATCAATTGTTTATGAGACAAGGAACCTTTGTTCCGTGTTAATTCTTATTATCCATCATTTTGTACAGCGAAACATGAGATTGTTACCTGGTTTAAAAACTTAATTGATATGAAATTAGTACTATCGTCTTTCACAAGCTAAGTAAAGTTAAAACGAATAATAGAGATAAGGTATGGCCTCGACTACACTATATACTGACGAAAGGAATTAACATAAGTGTATGAAACTCAAAACACCTAGAGTAACATGCAATATTAAAACTCCAAATTACAACTTTTTTCAAAAACACAGGAAGTAAATATGGGTATTAATTGACATTTTTCTAATCAGAGTTGTTTAGCGTGGAAAACCAATTTTGTAAATAATTAATTACTGGGCGTAAAATATAACGCTAATAGTTGCTAGAGATACTAACTAACTAAACTTTAAAATTTAAAATTAAAATTAGATCAGCCCCTTATTTTAAACTATGCTGAGATAAGCAAATTGGATTAATTATTTTTTTAATAAAACAAACATCAATTAATGTAATATTTTCTGTATTATTTATTAATTATTTTAAACAATAGACATGATAGTGAAAATCTAAAGATTCAACTTTGCATATTAAGAGAATTACTACGTATATGTACAGTATCGCGGATGTACTCTTTCTTTTTTTTTTTCTTCTTCTTCTTCTTCTTCTTCTGAACGTTTCTTTTTTTATTTTTTTTACTTTTTTGAAAGTGTCGCGCGCAGATTGCGTGAATGGGTGGGTTCTGTTCTTTCAGAATTCTTTATCAATTATCTTTTCGTCTAAATGAGATCCCGTTTCAGTGTAAAGATTAACGAGACTAGGAGACACAATTATTTTTATTTTATTTCCGGAGTTATTGTAAGGATGAGTAGTTGATAACAATTTCAATCACACTAAATTCAATATCAAGTAGATATACCGTGCAATTCGGCTGTGTATCTTTTAGATTTGATTAAGTTATATTTGATAGATAAAAACAGACACATATACTGATAAAGCCATAGCTAAAATAACACGAGACGATATATACGTAAATATAGATATACATCAATTAAAGGACATATTTTTTAATTGAAGTTCTTTGTTTAATTGCATAATGTAAATTAAGTGGGACCAAATTAACCCTTTGTCTTATTGACATAAAGTTAGCTTATAGAATATAAATCTAGTGAATTTTAGTACTTGACTAATTGATACCTACGTGTATAAGAATCCCATTTTGGTAATTTTTTATCTATTTCCACAGTACTAAAAAAAATATTGTTTTAGCTGCTTTTAACACAATAGGAATATGGACCTAATTATAAAAAATTGTTCGATTTTTGTTGATACTATTTGTTTTGCCCAGAAAAAATTCACTTCTCTTACATTGTAATGGAGACAATCAGTTTAGTGCCCAGCATCTTCTTATCTGAAAACAAAAAGAAATCAAGGAAAAACACACACAAAAAGTTTTAGAAAGATATACAAAAATAGATACATACGTACACAAAAGATTCAGTGATTATGTATGCTATGGGCTGTGAAATTTTTAGTGAATATTGTATCTATCTGATTGTTCTAACTGTAAAAGCGTATATGTGTAATGTCTATGTACTCAGCCGCTGTATAGGGTATAGGGCACTGGTAATAGAGAAAGTAGATTACAAGCAATACATATTTTTCATTATGTAATGTGTCGTAGAGAGTAACAACAGTAAAGTTTTATGTTGAACGAACGACAAAACACTAAACCTAAATATTATATTATTATAACTATATACTGTTCAAAATTTTAGTGCATTTTTCACAAGTATCTCGGATAAACTTTTAGTTCGGAATATTCTATTCCCCTAATTTTTAGTGTAAAATTTGTACATAGGGGTTCCCTTTGATACTGTAGTACAAATTTTTTTTTGCAAAATAGTACATTTCACATTTATCTTATTGGTCTTTTATTTTGTCTTAATCATTTCGCTTGTACAGTAAATGGGGTGGTTTATAATTTACTCATGAAAACCTTAATTTTATAAGCTTTAAGCTCTTAGTTTGCCGTATTATGAAACATTTTTATAGCAGTACTATAATTTTTCATTTTTACAAAATGATCTGCAGTTTGAGTATGAATACAAAAAATAAGACTGTGATAATAGAACCATCGTTCTGCTCGTAAAAAGAGCATGAAAGTAAATTAGAACAAAAGATGCATGTTGAATATTGCAAAATATCGAAACATTTTAGTATCTCAGGACAATAAGACTTATACTAACTAATCTTATGTTAGAACAAGGAAAATTTTACTTCTATCGTATTTCTCTTCTCTACTACAGTTTTCTTGACCTCGGTAGATTCTTACTCAATTTATTCCTTTGAATCTTGATCAGTAAAACCTACCTCCGTATAACACTTTTTTAACTATGACTACATACCGCTTATAACAACCACCAAACGTTTGAAATAAAACATGAAAATGCTTGTAGACATGTGTAAGTGTAGGTGTGGTGTACATGTGCTTATGTGCATATCTTGATACGCATCCCTTGGACTATAATTTTTATTTGAAGAGAAGGAATAAAATTTTTGCGCTTTCTCCTGCAGTAGTACATTGGTGACTATTAAACGTTTTTCATAATTTATTAAAAGTTAAAGTTTTTACTTGTTCTTCAAATGTTCGTCTTGCTTATGATGTAAATTTCACGTTTTTGTTATAGTAACTGTTTATAAATAGCCAAAAATTAGCATTTCTTATATGTTAAATCAACTAACGCCTTGACTAATACAATGTCTGCCTCTGAGCTCAGAATACTCGATTTTCCCTATCTAAATTTTATTCTCTCCAAAAAAGAAGAAGTAAAAAAAAACAGAAATTGAAAAATGCTGCATGAAGAGAAAAAAACACTAGTTGCATTGCATACATTTAAACAATAGAAAAAAACGTACGATGTGGAAATATGAATTATTATAAGATACTTTTAGATATTATAGGATTTAACTAAATTTTTTTCCTTCTTTTCTACACTAAATAATGATCATGACTGGATTTTAGTCTCGAAGAATCACCCAGGGTAAGGTTTGCTCAGAGTCAGAAAGTATAGCGCACAATGATCATTAGATATTCGCAGACTATAGAAAGCTGCAGTTCTGTAACTGAGTACTAATTAATTCCAGAACATGTTTGTGCTGATTTTTTACACATGAAGCTTTGAAACTGCCTAAATAAAGAATTCTTGGTAATTACCCTGTCTGTATACTGCTAGTAAGACAAATATCACAGAATGATTGCTGATCACCTTGGCGACTCCAGTCCAACTTTCCACAAGTAGTTATGTCTTTACTGACTACACAATAGACAACAATAAATTGTAATTGAGAATGTTTTCGCTATTTAAGCAAATAGTGATTGCCAAATTCTGGGCTTGTAATTTTGGTACTTCAGAGGTCATGTTTTGAATGTTTACCAAGACTATCAAATTGATGTTGTGTGTCCCTTTTCAAAATTTGCGAAACTTTCCAGGGTGAGGGCCTGAGTACTAATTAATGCAGCCATGAGCGTTTCCTATTCAGTAATTTGTATCAAAATAAAAACACGAGTTACACGAGGGATTGTATGATTGTTTATTTTAACGTTATGTGCCTCCTGGTAGATATTTTTATCATGCACCAGTCAAATAAACTTATATGATCTTGTACAATTTACAAACAATAACAATCGAATCATTGACAAAATTATCTATTTATCTAAGCTCTAACAATACTTATAATCATAGAGACTTAACTATATGTACATTATACAAATTGACACTTTTTGCAGTAATTGCGTCCTGGTACTTATTCCCTTAAATTTAGAGTGAGTACGAAAAAGGCATGAGAGATGTTGGTAGTTAATAAAATATTTTGGATTTTCAAAATCTTACATTAAATAATAGATATAACAAAAAGGTTACACACAATGGTATTGTCTACTTTTAATAAGTGCATGTAGTAAGTGCATTATATGGGCACTGTTGCACTTTTTTATACAATGTCTTTCAAGTAGTTTTATAGCAGAGACCTAATAACTTGTATCAGTAAGGAGTATACTTAATCTTTCCGTAGAAATGTCTCCTATGATATCATTGGCTGGTAGGCTCAAGTTTATTAGTAGAGTTTGCTTGAAGTAAGTTTTACAGTTTTGAAAAGTTGCAACTGAATTTATAGAAAATAGCAATTTTTTTAATATACATAAAGTAAAAAGCGTAATATAAAGTGTACAAAATAAGTTACAAAGTGTAAACGAACAAATAAATAATAATAATAACATGATAAACAGACTAAGAAGCAGCATTCAAGAGACCAGCAGAGAATGTAAGACCCCATGTTCTACTTTGTCCGTTATCTAAGTAATCATCAGACCAAGATGATGAAGAAAAGAAGTCATATGATGAAGAAGGATCGAATAAAGCTTGGTTTATTCTTAAGATACTTGCCCAACCACTGGTTAAACTATCAGCAAGTGAATCAAGTTTTTCATTCCATTCTTCTTCAGCGAAATCAGATTCACGAATTAATGCAGAAGCAGCAGTAATTGGTAACATATGAATACCATGAATGTATTCAGTATTGGTACCAAACCAAGTTGTGTAATCGATCTTGTTATCGAATATGATACCAGCGACTTTATTACTTATTATACCAGATGGTTCAACAGTGTTATCTGATTTATAGTAATAGTACATGTTCATTGCTCTTTTTTGAACAGCTAACATTAAATCACCTCTACGTTCCATTGAGATATCACCAATAACAGAACCCCAAAGTTTCATAGCATAAGAGAAGTTATAATCTTCACTTGATGATTCTTGGTTACGACCATCAGCAGAACTGAATAAACCAGCAGCCCAAGAGTGACCTTGGAACCAATCAAACATTCTTGAAACAGGGAACCAATTATCTTCAAGAGATGGGTTTGCAACATCTCTAATCAATGCATTAACCCAATCTTTGTTTGTTGTTGCCCATGTACCATCACCGTATTTTTGATCAACGTAACCAATAACAGCAGCAGCATGAATCAAATAACCATAATGGAAATGATGATCATTGTAATAAGCAGAACCAAAATCAAGACCTGTATCACCAGATTGAGAAGCAGTTGAAGTAATACCACCATATCTAGTATCATACATCAAAGGATAGTATTGTTCATTGTTCAACAGAATATCAAACGCAGATTTCATTTGTTTTAAAGCAGAAGCAGTAACATCTTCATCACCAATAACTTCAGCAACTGTAAGTAAGATATAACTGTACTTGTCAATGACTTTACCAGCGTAATAGATTGAAGTTTGAGAAGAGATTAAAGAAGGAATATCAACGGATAATTCATCATTAGCAACAGAAGCAATCAATTGTAATTGTTCAGCAGTATAACTCAAACTTGAAGATGAAATGCTTTCAGACCATGGTAAGAATTGAATCTCAGTAGTTAAAGTTTCTTCTAAGACTAATTCATTTGTCAAGAAAGCGTACATAACACCTTTAGTTGAAGAGTCGAGACTAATACCAGTAGCACAGTTTGATGAGATGGTAGAACTCAATGAGTCGACATGATGAGGTAAAGCGAAAACAATTGTCTTACCACTAGCAGAGGAACCTTGAGTAGTGTACACAAATTTGTAAGTGGCAGCAGTGGAATCTGAATCATCAACGGAACCTTCAACTGTGATAGTTGTTGGGTACATACCGGCAGCTTCATCGTAGTAAGAGTCCAATGAAGAAGAAGAATCTGGAGCAACAGCAACTTGGATGATTAAATCATCAATAGCAACATTACCCTTGATAGTATAAGTACTATCAACAGATAATTCGAAATCACTAGTAGAGTATCCATCTGGGAGAACAACGTAGATTAACCATTCAACTTCGTTACTTAAGACAGCACGGTACTTGATGATACCATCAGCTAAAGCACTTGAAGTTTCTAAAGTCAATGAAGCAAAACCAACAGTGGAGTCAAGTTCTGGAATAAGATCTCCGTTGTAAATAGCAGTGTTAAAACCCATACCTTGAACCAATGGAATATCGATGAAGTTTTCAGAGTTTGAACTATCAGCTAATGTAACTAAGACTGAAGTGTGTCTCATTTCAGTGACTTCTAATTGAATGTTGTCTGATGTGAAAGTTGTTGATGAGAAGATAATGGAAGCAATGTCAATTGGGTTAATGTAGTATTCATAGTCGGTACCACTTCCACCACCATAGTAGTATTGGGATGCAGTGATGTGACTAATAGCTAAACCAAAGTAATCACCATTAACATAAAAGTTAGAGTATGGATAAGTGAATGAAGTATCAGTTTGATCATCAAGGATCAAGTTCTCATAAAATTTGTTGGTTTGGAATGGAACATCATCATTATCAACACCAGATAAGATCTCTAATGGAAGTTCATCACGTGTGAAAACTGAAATTGGTTCTTCAGTTGAAACAACAGCAAAAAGGTCAATAGTTGAGCTTGAGTCTGCGGTACTAGAAGTAGTAGCAGCAGTGGTAGTAGTTTCCTTTTCAGTAGAAGATGAAGAAGATGAAGAAGATGATTCTTTGCTTGAGATAGTTGTGACAATTTCTTCACTCTTAGTTGAAGTAGTTGTAACCGCAGTACCTTCAGAAGAGGTAGTCAAGACAGTAACAGCAACTGATGTGATAGTTGTAAGAGTGTTGTTTGAGTACATTGGAGCACTGTAGGCAGATGACTCAGCAACTGATGTAGATGATTCAGATGCAGATGTGGTAGCGGCATCAATAGTAGCAGTAGCAGAAGATGAAGTTGAAATGGTGGTTGCCTTACTCAAGGTAGATGTATCAATTGAAGTACTCAAAGCAGATGATTTGGTAGAGATTGATTCAGATGTGAGTGGAGTATGTTCAATTGTAGAAATAACTGTACCAGAAGCTTGTGAGATTGAAGATTCAGTGTTTGAGAAAATTGTGGAAGTTGTTGTCTTTGCTGAAGAAATAACAGGAGCTCTAGCAACTGTTGCAATAGCAGCAGCTGATAAATCCACTGTTTCACTGATTTCTTCCTCTGCAACAGTTGCTGTAGAAGATTCTGAAGATGATCCTGAAGTGGCAGATTGTCTTTGTAAACCAACAACAGTTGTGACTGGATGTGAGTTGTGAACTGTCTTGATCAAAAGTTCTTCGGTAACGACAACAGTTGTAGTAGTAGTTGCAGCTGTTGTAGTCTCTGTAACAGTCTTAGCAAAAGCTGGTTGCATTGAGAACAAACAGCATCCAATTGCTGTTAATGCGATATTGGATAATTTCATTTTCGTGTTGTAGTTCGTTTGATTGTTTGCTTTTCCGTCTAATAGTTGTAAAAAATGAATGACTAAAGTTGGCTAAATAACTAATTCGAATAAGTAGGCCTAACTAACAAATGAATGAATGGCAAGTGAGTAACAAACTAAAAGATTTTGGGGGATAAAACAAAGGTCTCTTTCTCCTAAGAGAACTTCCAAGAGGATAAGTTACACTACACCATGCTCTCTAGTTGGATATACCCTTATATAAGTAATGTACACTAGTTCAAGGCCATAATACTAATGATCTGATCGGATCAACTATTTGTGGAGATGGCTGGATTTTATAAAGATGGCTAAATTGATAATTTTCCAAATTAGGAAATTTTTCGTAGTACTGTTCAAAAAAAAAATAACGGTGCGAAAATTTAGATTTAGATCTAAGCAATCTAGCATCATCTTTCATGCGTGTTTATTGTCATCTCCTGAGAAATATTAAATCCTCTTTTGATCCATGTTAGCATCGAGTATTCCAGCCTCTTGGTACAATGCTGTAAAGCACTGTCAAAGCTTTGGATATTAGTGTGTAAATGGTATATGCTTAGTATTATAGTAACTTCAAATAAACACCTTGTCTAACGCTTTAACGCTTTGTAAGTTACGCGAGCGCGAGAACCTGAATTGAAAATCAGAAGCCAGCCACGCTGAATAAACAGCACTAAGCACTGTAATTTAGCGTGGAATCAAGTTGGATTTCCAGTGCTAAAAAAAATTTCTTGCGCGAAACTCTTTTAGGTAAAACGGCTCTCGGAGATGGCAGGACTTTATTATTATTTATTATTATTGACTCCTATGCACGTTGTATCTGGTGATCTGGGACATATTCATCGATTTACCTAAAGACAAATCAGGCATTTCTTTGATCTGGTATATGAAATCCATAATGCAGGCTCAATTAATCCGCTCTTTACAATACAGTTGTATAATCTCATGAAAAATTTGTATTAATTAAGTTGAAACTCAGTGACAAATTATATATAATAAATAAATTAAATAAATAAAACAGAATAAATAAATATTAAAAGTGTAACACTACAGTCTAGTATGTTCATTTCTTTAGCGAAGATTAAAAGACAAGAAAATGTTAAGAAATGCAAAGTAAAATAAGCTGTTATGAGTATCGCTAATACTCATTGATGTTCTTAGCTAATGTCATATCACTCATAGCGAATAGCAACTCATCCTCATCGTCCTCGACTTGTAAGCCACTGTTACTAGTATGACGCTGTTGTTGGCCTTGTTGAGCCTGGTCATTGTTTTGGATATACCCTGATGAATTATGATGATGAGTGTATGCTCCACTTCCACTACTTCCAGTATTGAGTAATTTTCTAGCTATGTATCCAGCACCAGATGTAGCATTGGCCGATTTCATACCTGCAGCAGCGGCAGCAGCGGCAGCGGCTGCGGTAGCTGGTGATGATAAAGACGAGGAGGAAGCATGATGACTCTTTGAAGCGCCAATGGCTCCAATAGCAGTGACGTTACTTATACTAGCAACACTTGACCTTCTTCTGTTTCTCTCAGACGAGGAAATCGCAGAAGATACAGGTGTAGACATACGATGACTTTGTATGTTACTACTCTGAGAAGGTTGTTGATGCATAGATAACAGACCATCTCCACCATCATCATCGTCGTCATCGATAATAGCTTGTTCTTCTTCACTGCCGTCTCTGGACTCTAGTCTCATCTTATTACGATAACTTGATCTCAATTTCAACAACTCAGGATCGACGACCATACCACTCTTAATTTTGGTAGGTACTGATGAAGAGATGTTATTGTAATAATAGTTGTTGCTGTTGCCTGTTTGAGCATTGTTGTAATTCAAATAGTTCGCATTACTGTTGACGTTGTAATTAGAAGTACTGCTGCTCTTTCTACGCAGTAATGATAAAGAGGAGATGATCTCAGTTGATGACTTGCTGTTATTATGGTAATTCGAAGCACTATTCGATAAGATATTCTTCAATGTTGATTTCTGATAAGCATTTGAAGAATCTTTAGTACTAGTATTCGCATCAGAAACAGTCTTGTTATTATCGTTACTATCATCGTCCAGTGAGATATTTGAAGAGGAGTATAGTTTCGCATAAGCAAAAGAAGGAGTCACTGTTGCAGAGCTAGTAGTAGGTCTTAATGCAGCAGAAGTAGATGGAGAAACAGGCATATGAGACTGATCTTTGACTGGACTGATACTGGTACTTGTATTATGACTCTTAGGCAGGACACCAGTATTGCTTGCCGCGGAAGATCTTCTTCTCATACTGTTTCTTCTCAGGATCAATTGAGGATCATCAAATGGGTCCGTACCCATAGAGTGAGAGTTTGACCTTCTTGATCCCCATGAAGATGAAATGACGTTGTTGTTGGTGTTGGTATGATGGATTGAAGAAACTGATGATGGTGAGGATCTTCTCATTGCTGATGCTGGAGATGGTGAAGTTGATGGTATGATAGGGTATGGAGTAGCTGATGATGATGAAGAGTAGCCAATGATACTTGCAGGACCAGCTGAATTTGGGTTTGTGTTCCCACCAACGGGAAAGATTCTTGATCCTGTTTGCTTGAAACCAGTTCTGTTTGTAGTCTTACCGCCATCAACATTTTTCTCATTCAAGAGCATTGAACTGGAAAGCAACTCATCACTGAGTAAATCATGATTATTCTTCAAGATCTGAAACTTCATCAAAGGATCAAACACATTACTACCATTATTGTTATTATCATTATTATCATCAAACTGTTGACTCTGATGCTCATTCATGATCTGAGTATTCTGCGATGGTGTAGCAGACATGTTAATCAATCTTAGATCAGGCTTGCTGTCCAACATCTTGACGAAATTGTCAATATCGTCTACATCTTCCTCATCATCGTCATCCATGTATATCGCACTATCAGGATCCAACGAGTCCAACCTTCTTCTCCTCACTAAGCTCCTGTTACTATCCAATGACCCAACGTGTTGAGTATGAGCCTGTTGCAAATGCTGTGGTAATTGAGACTGTTGGTGCAAGTGATGTGGTAAATTATGTGCTCCTGAGGATGAAGTCTGTGACTCTATACTTCCTGAACGAACACTGTTCACAATATGCTGGTTTCCTGTTCCACTACCACTATTTAATCTTAGATTGGTCAAGTATGGATTATTGTTATTCAAACTACCGTTGCTTCCATAAGTATTATTCTGCGGTGAGATAATAGCTCCATCCAGACTATTATTCCTAGAATTCGATCCTCTGTATCTAGATCCAAAAGACGATGAGAATTTAGGAATAGTTGTAGCATTATTAGAAGGAGTAGGCACGGTATCCAGAGTACTACTGATTTGTAACTGTTGTTGATGAGATCCAATATACGATGTGTTACCACCACTTGAAGAGATAATTGACTCACCTAAAGATCCAGCTCTATGAGGATGACGTAGCATAGCTACTAGCGAAGCACTTGAATTTGACCTATTTGTAGTCAAATTGTTGTTATTATTATTGTTATTGCCCACAGGAATAGGTTTTGATGGTGTATAAGAAGAAGCATTCTTATCTGAGGAGCCAAGAGGTGGAGATGCATTGATTGATCCGACTTTGAACAATTGCACAGGCTTAGGCGTAGATGAGACGTTGCTGCTGTTATTGTTGTTGTTATATGATGAGCTCTGAATGATTGATTTTGTGGTTGTTGGAGACTTGGAAGAGTTCGAAGAAGACAATCTTCTCAATGAAGGCTGTGAGTTATTGTTGTATAATGCCTTCATTGGATTCGTATCGATGTTCAATTGAGTCTTTGGAGAAGGTGAGTTCTGATATGCATGCGCAGTAGTTATAGTAGATCCTACAGAGCCAGGATTTATACTGTTTCTTCTATTGATCAAAGCTGCGTTTCTATTAGCTTGTTCCATGAAATGAGAAGATATCAATGGTTCGTTATCATATACGATAAATTTGCAGTTTGTTCTGTATGTGACTGAGCATTTCAAAGCACCGATTGGAGTCAGGACAGGCTCTAGGATTCTTTGCTTGGTATGTGAGCTTCCTTCAGAATTCTCACCGTCATTATCCTGTTCATCAGATTTAATGATTTTCTTAGACAAGCCAATTCTACCCTTTGAGTAAATTGTCTTTGAACCATCTAGGATCCTACTACCTATTTTCAAATTTGAGATCGCACCGTAGTGATTCTTGTCATTGGTATTATCAGTATTCTTTTCACCAATCCAACCATTGTAAAAATTCGAGTCATCGCTATGAATGAACTGATCGAATGATTGTATGTGATTAGTCAGTTGATCTTGTAATTTATAAGCTGGTAATAGCTTCAGTAGAATAAACAATGAACGAAATAAAACAATCAGTTTCTTGTAAATTGTAGGCAATTCAGTGGCATCGTTGTCGAACTGAGACAAATCGAATTCAATCAACCATCTCTCCAGCACAATTTCCGATTTCTTGCTTGCTTTAGGAACAGGCACATATTTATCTTTACTCTTATCAAATATCAACAAAGTCTGCACATCATTTTTCAAGTTTCTCAAATCCAAGTAAGTCTCGATTATAAGCGGTGGTATTTCCAAAATCTCAGAATTTTTCCATATTTGCAAATCTTCTTTTATCGACAACTCATCATCGTGACTGATCTCCAAATTGAACCATTTATTCATCTTTTGAGATTTGCTATTCTTATGATGACGCGTTCTAGTTGATCTCTGATGAGACTTGTATGTTCTTGGTGGAGAATCATCAAATTCTTCATACTCTTCATCATCATCATCTTCATCCGTTGCATCACCTAAATCACCACCATCAAATTGATCTAATGTGTTATTTTCACGCAAACATCTTTCTCTTGATATCACATTAGCACTTTTCAAGAAGAAATTCTGTATGATCTGTGATAATTTATCCGTTTGTCTATCAGATAAGAGCTTTGAGTTTCTCCTCTGATATGACATGATGCTAGTTTATAGATGAGTTGTATCTATAGTTGTAGTTTCGTGCGAGTGTGTAATGATATAGCTATAAGTAATAAAATGATATGATGTAAATGTGTAATATGTAACTAACTTAATGGTAATACAAGGTAAACAAGTACAGTATCTAACAAGAAACTATAGTTCCGGGGCACACCACTATAATCACACTACAATCAACTCTATTGCAATTAGCTTTGTCTGATTGAACACTCTTAAATAATGCTACCCTTCTAGTTAATCCTAGTATTATAAATACAGAATACTTTTTCTTCGTGTGACCTTTCAAATGAATGCAAATGCTTTAGATATGACGTGATGTATGTATGTATGTGTATGTGTGAGTCAAGGCAATTGTCTATCTATCTCAACCTGATATAACAAAAGCAATGTATAAACAAATGAGAAAGATCCAACTTGCTTTGTATGTAACTATGCAATGTATTATCACCAATGACAATACAAAACCATTAATGAGTCAAAAGTATTTTACAAGGAATGACTTTATGACTGATTATACAAACAAAGGGTAGCTTTGTATTATTATTTCCTTATCTTTTAGATAAGAGATTTAAAGAGAAGGCAAAGGATCGTTTACTGTTCTGATTACGTAAGTATATCAGTTTTTATTACATTCTATTTTGTTGTACTTGTACTTGCATTATACACAGCTACTGATTAAACAAGTAGAATAAGTTTATAGCACTCTTTAATCTGTTAAACTTTGTCAATTGGATCTTCTCGTAATTAAAGATCTTTCTCAGTTTCTTCAACTCAGATTTTATCAATAGTTCATTTTCGTTTCCCTTAACGTCAATTCTCGTGATTTTATCAATCAAGATCTTATTCTTCAATTTCACCAATTCGATCCTCTCGAGTAACTCACCCATGTTGAACAAGAAACTCATTGAAAAATTTGAAAACTTGTTGTTCTTTTTCACTCTGAACGCGTAGACTGCTCTCATCGCAGACCTATCCTGCGTCTTTGGGATTTCCTGGATCTCTATTAATTGAAACATGGCTAGTTTACTAGTGATGTTTCTCACATGATTTTCTTTCATGAGGGAGATCTTACTAAGATTCTTCTCATCTATAAGTCTTTTGTCTTCTATACAGTTCAAAATTCTTAAGCAATCGGGACCAAAGATGTTTCTGATGTACTGTTTATAACTATGCTTTATAAGTAATGGAGTCAGTTCTGTGAATGGAACGTAGAAAGCTTGTGAATTAGAAGGTGATTCTTTCAAGAATGGTAATTTTGGATCCAGTGTGAGTAATTTCATATGGTTGAGTATAATAGAGACGAGTGTCGATTGTGGGATTGACTCTTCATCACTATCCCCATCTTCACCATCTTCATCATCCTCATTGTACTCTTCCTCTTCTTCTTCATCTTCTTCCTCTTCATCAATACCCTCGATCTTAACCCTTTTGACTCTCTTGACGATTTTTTTAGCCTTACGTTTCTTACCAGTGTTCAACAGACTCATGTCGTTGATTGTACCAGCGAGGTCTTTCTCAGTCAGGCCAATAGACTCACCGCTCTTGTACAACTCTTTCAATACGTCATATGGTGTGATATTCAAGTTTTTAGAAGAATCATTTATCTCAAAATGATCATTCAGATCTTTTATAGAAGCTGGGTCTAGTCCTATAGTAGTTGAATTTCCTACGTTTGACAAGAATTTTTCAAGCTGGTACTCTTCCAACTGCACGGATCTCGAAATGTTTTCCACTTTGCTTAAAATCAATCTATAGACCAAAGCAGAGATATCACCTATTTTATGACGAACTTCCGAAGCGAATTGTAATGATCTTTGATTTTTCAAAAACCTATCAAAGTTAAATGTCAAGGAAGCGTTCAAGTTAAGTTCTCCCTTGTTGATCAAATTTGAGCTATTGTTATTACCGTTGATTATCAAGTTTTTGTAAATTTCTTTAGTCTCTTCTTTTATAATGGATAGTTTCTTAGATTGACTTATAACTTTACCTTGATTCTCTTTATTGAACTTGAATGTCTGATCTTTGAAGATCTTATTGAAGATATCGAATTTAGATTGGAAATGCAATTCGTTTATTGGAACTAACCACTTCTCCTGTATCAGTAAATTAAAACTCTTTTCAATAGTCGATTTGCTAACTGAATCATCTTGTAATGAGTTTATGTAATCATTGATTGTCAAATTACCTGAAGATAACACAGTTGTTATAATATTAGTGATATTCTTATCATTTTTGTATACTTTATTAATAGTTGAGATGATTTCATTAGAGTATAGTAATTTAAACAAACCTTGTTCATTAATAGAATAATAAACAGCTTTCTTAGCTATATCCTGATAATAAACAATACAATTCAACTGAATTAACGAGATTAAGATCTTCTTGATAAGACTCTTGGATAATTTATATTGAGAATTGTTATTTGAATTACAGTATTGGAAAATTTGATTGAATGAGAGTCTGTTGTAAGTTGAGATGATACTAAAGACATATGCAGATTGTTCACCTAGGAATAATTTTAGTATTGATGAAAAGAGGTATGATTTGGGGGATTGTGTCTTGGTCCATAATGGGAGTGAGCTGGACATTTTATACTTAGTTGAGCTTACTAGTACTCTATACTGTACTATACTCTACTCTACTACTCAAAACTTTTCACTCTTCTCTTATATTACAGGAGATCAAAAATTTTTTTTCTTCTGGAGGGGAGGGGGAGAAAGTGGTATATTATCGGGGTAAGGGTGTGTTTTCTACTATAAAATGTCAGTTTTCACAACACCAGAAAATGTTTTAACTAGCAAATAGATTACATAATCAACAGATTACATAATCTCAATCACCACCACTTCAAACAAACACATCCTTACACCATCTACCATCCACCATCTACTACACCATTCACTCACCGCTAAGCACAGCCTTAAGAAAATCTGTCTCTCAAGAAGAAAAATCCTATTAGCCAATCAGATTTGTTTAAAATAAGATTTGTACTAAGGTGGGTTTATTATGGTGAGTATACAGTTTATTTTTACAATTATTGGATAATAGATTAGTGGGGTAGTTACTCGTAGTATAATGCAACAACCACACAACTCTATTAACAAACTAACTAACTAACTACCATAGAAATAAATAAAACCAAACAAAAATCAGTAAACACACTAACAAACAAACTTCACCAAAACGAAAACTCTCCCACTCACAGCTTTTTTTTTCAACCACTAAAAAATTAAGAGAGCAGAGGAACAACAACGAATAGAAAGTTATTTGATTATAATAAATTCTTCCCTTGTACTACTTGTATTCTTTCTATAAATTTTTTTTACTCTTGTTTTTAAACAAATTTAATCAACTTTATATTCATTAAACAAACCATCATACAATGTTTAGAAGATCATTTTCAACAACAATTCCAAAATCAATTAAAGTTACCACTTTAGATTCAACTTATCCACAAGTTTCTAACTTGAAAGTTATCATCTCAAATTCTGGTTCAAAATCAACTTCTTCAATTGGTTTACCACATTTATTAAGTTGTTCAAACTTCTTAAACACTTTATCAAAATCTGGTTTAAGATTAAAAAGAGAATCTGAATTATTAGGTGGTGAATATAAATCTTATTTAACTAGAGATTCAATTGTATTAGAATCAACTTTTTTAAAAGAAGATTTACCATATTTTGTTAATTCAATCTCAGATGTATTATATGAATCTTTATATAAACCACATGAATTATCTGAAATTGCATTACCATATGCTAAAAATGTTTATGAACAAGCTGTTAAAGATTCTTCTTTCATTTCATTAGAAGAATTAAATTCAATCTCTTTTAGAAAAGGTTATGGTTATCCATTATATTATAATGGTATTAAATCTTATTCATCTGAAGATATTAAAGAATTCGCCAAAAAAGTTTATACTAAGGCAAATATTGAAATTCAAGCAACTGGTGTTATTGAATCTGATTTACAAAAATTTTTAAAAGAATCAAATTTTGAAAACTTACCAGAAGGTGAAAAAACTACCAAATCAGAAAAAGTTAAATTATACACAGGTTTAGAATCAAGAATTAGATTACCAGGTACTACTACTGCTACTATTGGTGTACCAATTCAAACAAGTGAAATCCCAACTTATTCATTATTAGCTTCTTCATTAAAAGCTACTATTCAACCATCTCATTTATCAACAACTGAATCAAAAGTTTTAACTTATAAAGATGCTGGTTTATTCTATTTCACAATTAATTCAGATAATACAACTGAAATTTCAACTGTTTTAAAACAAGTTACTAAAGCATTGAAATCTTCTAAAGATTTGAAAAATTTTGGTAAATTGGCTAAATTAGAATTCCCAGAATTATCAATCACCGATTCAGTTAAAGATTCAATTTCAAATGTTAAATACAACCTTGTAGTTGTTGGTGATGTTGATTCTATCCCATATGCTGATGAATTATAAATTAGAAAATAGACACCTGAAAAGAAAAGAAGAACATTCGAATTGTAAGAAACTAGACTACATGATTGATATTGAATTAGGAGAGAAGTATGATTAAGCAATAAACCTACCCCCCCTTAAAACACACACAACCTTGTCCAAAAAATATAACATTTATATAATAAAATTCCTGCTTCAATGTTCATTACTACCAACCCTACATCAAATTAGATAGAAATCATTAAGTTTTCTGACTTACTTACAATTCACACTATTATTACTATTTACCACTAAATCCTTATAAATTCAAAAGTATATAACATAAAATTATCCAAAATTATAAATAAATAAAGAATTAAATAGTTAAAACCTATCATAATATATTACTTATATCATTAATATCGTCTAGTTGTAGTTGTAGTTGTATATAGAAACCTTTACTAAGTCAATTTCAGCACACTGAACTTTTTTCTCTCAATTTTTTTTTCTTCCTGCGAGAAATTGTTTATTTGAAAATTTACCTGTATATACAAGTGATTGTACTATACTATATTTATCTAGTATCAATTGCACAGATACACTACTCAAATAACTGCAAAATGTCATTTCAACCAATAAATCCAAAACCATACTTGAATTCATTAATAAATAAAAAAGTAACAGTGAAGTTAAAATTCAACAATATAGAATACAAAGGTGTTTTAAAATCAGTAGATAATTACATGAATTTGTTACTATTAGGAAGCAATGAAGAGGAAAAAAGGGAGTTATACGAGGTGAATAGTTTGAGTAATGTGGCTAATAAGTTGAATGATGATATTTTTATAAGATGTAATAATGTCTTGTGGATTGGTGAGGTTGTTGATGATGAGAAGGAGGAGGAGAAGAAGAAAGAGGAGGAAAGTAAAGAAGAGGAAGGAGATGCTAAGATGTCTGAGTAAGTGGGGGTATTACTTGAATGATTGGATTGTTTGGATGCATCGGGATGAAAGTACTGGGGAGTGTATGTGGTCATTGATAGGGCTACCCTGGATACTTCGAAATCACACAAAACTTTCACATTTATCGTCCGTGTCGATGCTACGTGAAACTTACATGTTTATGCACATCACACCAACAGATACTATTACGAATGATGACTTCCAATGCGATACATGATTGTAGTATATTCTATTTTTATTTAAGACAGGATATTGAGCTACAATTCATGCTTAAGTTCACGAGTAAGAGAAATAACTGAACACGAGTCAACCCATAGGCTAGCTCATTATCCACAAGATTCAACCAATATACGAGTGTATATTTTTTTTAACTACAACGAGATGTATATATCCATCGAACCTATGCAATAACTATGTATATTAGATAATAGAATTGAAAATATGATCATAAATAGTACGTAAACAACCTAACTAAATGTCATAAAAACCAGCACAAAGTGTAGTGCCACAACCATCACCTTTCCACCATTTTAAAAGTTTCCAATTTCTGAATTGAAATGGACCTTTCACTACAGTAAAATTAACTACTTGTTTTAAAGTAACTAACTAACTTCAAGATCTCCTATAGTCAGTTGTCCGTTGCTCTGGTAGTATTTACAAACTAAGAAGGTACGAGATATAACTCGCAATAATAATTACAGAAAAATGTCCTCATTTCAGAACGAATTGACGCAAATTACACACGATGACGAAGACGAAGATATGATGGTTGATCAATTACCACCTCATTTACAACAATCTGGTATTCACGCAGATCAAGAACCTAACATGATCTCAAATGACGCAACTACTAGTGTGTCAGAACAACCACAGCCAGTTGAAGAAGACTTGAACGCTTTAAGAAAAGACACATTACTCTTACAAGGTGTTGATAATTTATCTACTAGAGATGTTAAACTATACATTGATTCTATAATAAGACCTAATTTAACATTCAAGAATTCCGAAGAGGAACAGTTTAAGAAATTAGATTTCCAATTACAATGGATAAACGATACTCAAATCAATATTGTCTTCGTTAACGCCTGGAGTGAAACTGACGTAGATGAGAACAGTACCATTTACCCAGTGGTGAAATCCGCATTGGATGCCATTACAGCTGATGAGGTGAACCCAAGTGAGATTCCAAATGAGCAATTACGTGATTGTAAACCATATACGGGAAACGTTAAGCCACTTGAAGGTGTACTTGCAGACTCAGAGACTAACCCAACAACACCAGAGGTTCATTTGTTTATAAGACAGAGTAAGATAGGGGACAGGAAAGTGAAAGGTGCTAGAAATTACTCAAGGTATTACTTAGTCCATGGTGAGCCGGATAATATCGAGCGTACGGGAGGTCAGAGATTAAGAAGAAGCGCAAATCGTGGTGGTAGAAGACAAGGTGGTACTGATAGAACTGGAGCTAAGTCTTATTACGAGAGTTACTTAAATGAAAAGAAAGATTTCACGAGTCATAGTAAAGGTAATAGTAATAAATATAGGGAGAGAAGCGAGAGAGCTAGATACGTAGAGCCAGATCTTATAACTGGTGAAGTCGAGGATCCACAACCAGATAGAGGTATCTTAGGATACAACGCACAGGAGGATGAAGAAGAGGATATGTTCCCACAGTATGCTAAAGATCAACCAAATGAACTCCTGTCGAGAATAGAGCCAAATAGATGGAAGAACGATAAATACGAGAGTGATGGTAATAATAGCTTATTTGGCAGAATTGAACCTGTTTCGAGAGGAAGAGACAGATATTCTGGACGTTTTGATCATCGTGCAAGGTCCAATAGAAAACGTCGTGCACAACAGCAGTACAGGGGTAAAGAAGATGAAGAAGATTTGTTCCCTAACTTACTCAATGATAGAGATAGATCTCCTGTTAGGATGTAATTTAGTTGATTAGTAGTTCCTACCAAATTGAAAAATCGACTTGATCGTCTCGTCTCACTACGTTAATTTTTTTCTCACATAAAAATTTTTCTCTTCAGCTTTTTAAAATTTTCTTTTCTTTTCTTCCTTGTATAAGTTTTGTATATCTAGTAATATATTTGTTTGTTAAGTTGAGGAGATGTTTGTATGCGAATGTGTGCCTGTAATGGTGCTGTGTTTGGTTTGAGAAGGCTAGTCGTTGAATTCTCGATGAATAAGCTTAGGACCTAATGAAAGTATTCATTTCAGGTTTATTCACAGGTACTCAACAAATCCATTTTCAACTGACCATACAAACACTTCCCATACCCTGGATTGTATCAAAATACGTGAATTAAATCAATGTCTGAAAGATCTGGTTCTTTATTATGGAGAAACAGATCACTCTTCTGTTTTCAGGGGAAATTTCAGACACTTGATTACAAATTTTACGTATTTGCTCAAAAATACTTATCCTAGATAAACACGTTGAACATATTCTCCATCTTTCGTGTTTCAAAGTTTCTGGTTTAACTAGGCTTTGATATTATCATAGATGAATATGGTGAAGATACTTCGTTACATTTTCTGTATATAATAATAATCGTAAATTCATTATAGTATGTAAAGTGCGTGCCTATTTATTCTTTCGCAGGACAACCCATGAGGTAGCATTACCACCAACGATCATGATAACCTCTCCGGGTTCAGTCTTGACGCTAGTTGGTGGAGGATACAGTTGATTCAAGTAACTGAAGCTGACCCTTTCAGTCTCGCTTTCACTACTATCTGAGACTTTCACACCACAATTACCATGCTCTCCCCATCCCCAAGCCAGTACTCTTTGACCTAATTGATCTGAAGTCAAGATGAGTCCATGCTCACTACCAATACTGAAATCATCTATCTTAACTTTGGTGTTATCAGGAAATAGTTGCTTATGTGAGTTGTTACCTATTGAAACTATCTTCCCTCTCGTGCGATCAAAGCCATGTACTGATGACCACATCGTTTGTAGATTATCTAGCTCGATATGGTTGGTACTAGTGAACACCTCCGATTCAGAAACCCCGAATTTATCTTTCCCACGAAAGACAAACTTACTACCTTTTTCACTAGCTACTTGAAATATCGTAAAGTCTCTAGCAAGACTGAAAGCGGTAACCTTACCAGGTAGGGACAACTTAGTTGGTTCCCAGAGTATCTTACTCTCTTCTTCAGCAAGTTGATACTTCTTGTTGTTTCCCCAGCCGTATACCTCATGGTCTTCAAACATCACAATGACTGAATGTATAGAAGATTTCACACTCACTATTCTCTTGTTATCAACATTGAAATTCTCAATTTTAGCAAGTTTTGTAAGTTTCTTGATGGCTTTACCATTGCCTAATTCACCCTGTAATCCTAGACCACAACTGTATACTTCATTCTTGGAGTTTATCAGTATGGTGAACTCCCAGCCTGTAGCTACATCAACCCATTCCACTGGACCTTCATCGTTCTCTATTACCGCCACTCTAGTGAAGCTAGACAAATGATCTACTGACTCATCATCAATGCAACATTGCCCATTAGAGTTATCACCTGTGGAGTACACTTCACCATTGGCTAATAGCAGTATTGTGTGATTCCCACCACATGATATCTTCACTGGTCTGGAATCAGTTCGCAGAATAACATCACCCAGAAGTGAACTTGTCAGTGTGTTTTGGTCTTCGTCGTTTCCTATACCTAATTGATAATTACCATTCGACCCACAGGATAACACCTCATAGTAATACTCCGTCATGGTGTGATACTAACTTCTGACTCTGTAGTACAAAACATGTCAAAAACTTGAACTAAAGTAAGTTCATCTATCTCCCCTTGCTTCGCTAATAAGCAAGAACACGATCACTGTAAAAGAAAGCGCGTTTTATCTTAAACTTTTTTTTTTTCATCACCAAATTTCGTTTCACAGATTTTTCTTTTGCTTTTTACTGTTTTTATAGTTATACTTCTTTTCAATCCCAGATACAAGCATACTGTTAGTTAATCAAAGTACAATACAGGATATAGACTACTTTGGAAATGACAGAGGAGAAAAAGAAAGAAGGAGAGTCAATTCCTTCTTCATCATCAGTGATACAAGTCCCTGATTCATCATCTCCCGTACACGGTGATGCTAATCATGATTCAAAGACAGATATCTCATCTTCTCCAATCACAACCAAGAAGACAATCACTAGACTTCCTAGTCTAAGAGACAAATTTGCATATACACCAGGATCAAGCAACAAGCCTATGTTCTCTACTGCACCAACCACACTTTCTTCCTCTCCAGGAAGTGCTTCTTCAGCTGGGGGTGCTAAGACCGGTGGTGGATTGTCAATTGAAATAAAGAGAAATTTCGCAGCTTTAAGAAAGAAGTACCCAGGATTGAGCCATATCACTATTCTACAAGCTTTGAAAAACAAAGGATCTGTCAGGGAAGCTTCACTTTACCTTGGATCATTACCACCTGAAGTACCACAGCCTAATCATAGCAATGGCAGTGAAGTATCTAAGTCGAATGGTAGCTCATTCTCTGGATCTAAGATTGAGATCCCTTCTTCTTCACCTATCAAAGAGAATAAAGTCGATCTTCAGAGTTCCAAAGTTGAGGTCTCAAAGCCTAAGTCTTCTATCTTTGAGAAGTACAACCAGTCAAAACTGAAACTTTCTCGCTCAAAGGTTAATTTCCAAATCAAGAGTTTCAATCCACAGGTGATTAACAAAGAGGGACAGATTGGATACAGTAATAAATTCACCGCTACCAATGACCTTGATCAGCCTAAGAAGAAACAAAAGTTAGTCAGAGGAAGTAGATATGACGATGAAGATGACGATATGGGAGATTTTATTGTTCATGGAGACGCCGAGGAAGAAGAAGCAGCAGCACCTAAGAAGATAAAGAAAGAGAAACCAGCAGAAAAGAAGAAAAAGAAGATTGCTACTATATCGTTAAGTGACTCAGAAGAGGATCAACTCACGGATGGAGACGATAATAAGAACGAGGATGATGATCTCGAAGAGGAAGATGACGATGACTTAGATGTAGACATGGACGATGATGATGATAATCCAGAGTCACTTGCCTTTGAGGAAAGAGTATTGAAGTTCTTGAACGAATCAGATAAGAGAGATCTGATTGACATAGCCAATATCACACCAAGTGTTGCTCAGTTATTCATCGATAGTAGACCTTTTGAGTCTTTGGTGGATATCGAAAACACAGAATTTGATGAGAAAGAAAAGGAGAAAGCAGCCACAAATACCAGAAGAGGCGGTAAGAAGAAGTTGACAGGTGAGAAGATCGTGGAGAATTCTATGAGAAAGTTACGTGGTTACGATGCTGCTGATTCTTTGATCAAGAAGTGTTCTGAGTACGGTAGAGTGATCACTAATGAGATCCATAAATGGGGTGTTGGTGTGCATGGCGAGCAAGGTGAATTAGAAATCGTAGAAGTTGACGTTGAGAAGGATGTTGATGATGAAAGTGAAGATGAAATCAAAAAGGAGGACGGTGATGACGAGGTAAAAGAAGTTGAAATGGAAGAAGAAGGAGATGATAAAGATGAGCCAACTTCTGGTGATGAGTCAAGACCAAGAAGAGCTGCTGCTAGATCAATCAAGAATCTTGCTGAATCCGATGACGAAGACTTTGAGGAGGATGAAGAAGAACTAGTAGATGATGACGACGAGGATGAAGAAGAGGTCCGTATCATCAAGCCAGTACGTAAACCTACCATGAACACTCATAACAAGCTCGGATACTTCCATAAGAAACCTTCTTTATTATCAAAGGACATTTCATTGAAAAACTACCAACAAGTTGGTATCAACTGGTTAAACTTATTATACCAGAAAAACTTATCATGTATCTTAGCAGATGAAATGGGGTTGGGTAAGACTATTCAAGTCATTGCATTCTTAGCACATTTGAAGGAAAAGGACTACAGTGGTCCACATTTAATCATTGTGCCTTCTTCCACATTGGAGAATTGGTTACGTGAGTTTCAAAAATTTGCTCCTGATCTTATAGTGAAACCATACTATGGATCACAAAGCGCTAGAGTTGATTTGAGATACGAATTGGAAGATAGTAGCCAGTATGATGTTTTAGTGACTACTTATAACTTAGCCACTGGTAACAAATACGATCAAAATTTCTTGAGGTCTCGTAACTTCAATGTTATCGTGTATGATGAAGGTCACATGTTGAAGAACTCTAATAGTGATAGATATGTTAAGTTAATGAAATTGAATGCTTCTTTCAGATTACTGTTGACTGGTACACCATTGCAAAATAACTTGAGAGAGTTGATTTCATTACTAGCTTTTATCCTTCCAAGAGTGTTCAAAGAGAAGAGAGAAGACCTGCAAGCGTTATTTGATCAAAAAGTCACAACGAAGAACAAAAAATCAAATGACGAAGAGGATGATGCCGAAACTGACGAAGATGAAAATTTCAATCCTTTACTATCTCAACAAGCTATCACCAATGCTAGAACGATGATGGCTCCTTTTATCTTGAGAAGAAAGAAGACTCAAGTGATGAAACACTTGCCTGCTAAGCATCACATAATTGAGTACACTAATTTACTCCCAATTCAGAAGAAAATATACCAAGAACAAATCAAATTGGCAAAGTCTGCAAAGATCGAAAGGGAAAGAAGAAAGAATATGAACCAGGAAGAAATCAAAGAGTTGAATAAGATGGACAAAAAGGACAAAGTTATCACTACCACGAGTAACACCATCATGCAATTGCGTAAAGCTGCATTACATCCAATGCTGTTCCGTAATTACTTCACCGATGATAAACTGAAAGTCATGGCAAAGGAGATCATGAAGTCACCAGAATATGAGAATGCAAACGAACAGTTCATATACGAGGATATGGAAGTCATGACAGATTACGAATTGAATGCCTTGTGTATAAGGTACTCTGATTACTTGGGTGATTTCATACTGGACAACGAGAAGTACCTTGAAAGTGGTAAGATCCAAGCAATGATGAAACTCTTGAACACGATCATCTACGAAAGAGGTGAAAGAGTATTGATTTTCTCACTATTCACACAAGTATTGGATATTTTGGAAAAAGTGTTGAGTTATCATAACATCAAGTTCTTGAGACTTGACGGTCAGACTTCAGTTGATGAAAGACAAGATATCATTGATAAGTTTTACGATGATACTACTATTCCCGTTTTCTTACTGTCTACCAAAGCAGGTGGTTTTGGTATTAACTTGATCTGTGCTAATAACGTTATAATATACGATCAGTCTTTCAACCCACATGATGATAAGCAAGCTGAAGATAGAGCCCATCGTGTTGGTCAAACCAAGGAAGTCAATGTTTATAAGATCATCGTGAAAGACACAATCGAAGAGAATATCTTACAGATGGGTGAGAACAAATTACAATTGGATAACAGTATGAGTGGTAACAGCAGTGGTAATTTCTCAGATGAGAAATCTGCCAAGATGGTGGAAAGTATCTTGTTTTCAAAAGATCCAAGTGAAGAAGTTGAGGAAGTTACCGCTCAATAATCTATATTAATACTATATACAACGATATATAGACGATAATAATCAAACTAATTTTACATTTATGAATATTCTAAAACGCTTTGTAGACTAGGAGAAGAACTGAACTTCGAGACCGTAACCGAGCATTCTTGGGACTGGTTCATTATACTTTAGGTTGACTCCAGCGCTAAGTAGAAAATCTTTGTACTTTCCCTCCCATAGTATATTCAATTTCTTGGACTTGACACTTGTATTACACATAAAGGAACTTGTGAATTCTGTGTTCATAAATGTGTTCACGTATTTTCTCGCTTGATTGTCATTCAGCCATTTATTAGGATTGACTTTCATAAAATTATTTAGTGCTTTCATTTGTTCATCGGCGTTTAGTGAGTTGAAACTCTTTGGCGTATTTACAAAATCTTCAATCAGTGGTTCGCCTTCTTCACCGTTAGTAAAATCAAGTTTCTGATGATGTATAGGATGAGGAGTAGAGGCTTCTGTCGATACAGGTTGACTATCAGTTGAGGAGTTATTACCTGCGATTCTCCAAAGGTTGAAACCCAGGGATAAGTCACTATCGTAAGAATACACGTTGAAGTCATATTTTGAGACAAATGTTGTACCTAAACCAGTCTTAATTGCATATGTAGAAGAGATGGCACCTAGTAGAGGATTCACCGATATCGACATAGTTAGGGGTTTACCTGTTGACGAGAGATGCGTGGAATATCTTAATGATGTGGACATACCCGGGGACATTGTTGCTGCCGCATACCATAATTCTGCTCCTATACTCAACACGTTGTTTGTTATATCATTGTAAATATGCTGAGGTGCAGCGGCCGATGAGCTCCTTGTGTCGTTTGCGCTTGATAGTGATTTTGCTGGAGAGATCTTTTTTGTGAATCCATCACCTATGTTATACAAACATCTGAATCCCATAAGTGCCTCGTTGGTTGAGAATATATACTCTTGCGAGGATTTGGAAGTATCTCTTTGATATGTCAAGGTGACTATACCGGCATTTTGTTTCATTACTTTGTTCTTTGGGATTGACACACTCTTCAAGATGAACTGAGAGTTCTCTGATACTCTTTTGATCAGCATTGCTTCCACGAATTGACTAGGTAAAAACATTCTACCGTACATCAACACCGGTCTCTTATTTTTATTATCCTGGCTATCCTCTGCCAACTTGCCGTTATTACTCAAATGCTGAAACCTCACCAATCTGAATCCATCAATCACCGACTGCAAAGGCACAATCGAAGATCCAATGGCATTGTTCAGGTCTATGGAAGAGTAGAAATACGATATAGATCCATTCAATCTATTCAATTGTGCTAATTGTAACGAGCTAAAACTATGTTCTGATGATTTTGTTGAGATATCAAGCTTACAGCCTTTTGGGATATTAAACTCTAGTAAATTTTTGGATGTTGAGAGTATATTTTCGTATAAATTGTCCTGATTCCATCCTGTACTTTCATAAAAACATCGCTGTACGTATTCCATATATGTGATCATTTGTGTGTGTCTTTGATATCTAGTTACACAGACTCAACTACAATGTGATCAATCACATTGTTCAAATAAGTTGTTTCAAAATTGATTCAAACCTTCAAATCTGTCTGTTTGATTTTCCCTACAAAAAAAAAAAGAGTTTGTCTCGGAAACCTGAAAATTTTGAAGATCTTAGTAGAAACGTCAAATTGACGAGGCAGAAGATAGACTTAGAATTACCTGATAGTCAAGGTTCGCCAGCTCAGTATAGAAGGATGAGCCAGACAAGCAAGAGTTCATATAGCACTGGTGGCTATAGTGAGACCCAAAAGAGTGAGAAGTTCGGTAATGAAGTCGTACAGGATAATGTAATAAGTCGAGAAACAAATGTTGATATTTCACCTCCAACATCGCCAAATATATCACCTGTGACGTCTGTATCAGGGATAGGAGTAGATTCTAACACCAACGTGTCCCCATTATCTTCCCCTAAACTCGTACCGAAGTACAAGAAAGTGTCACAACAGAGTGTATCGCGAGCAGGATCAGTTGCTAGTAACGATGATGATTATGCAATTGCTTCAGACTCAGAGTTATGGTCATTGAGCAGTTACGATTCTTCTAACTTCAACGTCAGTTCAGACTCGTATTTTTCACATCATAGAGACTCACAGAGTGAGTATAATAGCAGAGGTAGAAAACTTGAACCACCTATTGCACTATGGGCTAATCAAGCATCAGGTTCAGGTTCAAGTCCAGGGTCAGGCTCAGGGTCAGGCTCCACTACCACCGGCATAAGCCATACACAGACAAACAGCACACAGAAAAAGAGAGCTAATAGAAGAATAAGTGATGTTTCAGCAAGATCCATAGACTCTTTGGTGAGTTCAGACTACAGTGACTCAGAAATACCAAATAGAACAGGCACACCGAGTAAACAAGTGAGAAGGAGAAGTGGAAGCACTGTAGAGAATAGAAGAAATAGCGCACATAGTTCAACAAGACGTAGAATGTCTTCAAGGTCAAGAGTTAGGGGAGAGTTGAATAACGAGCCTCCTGCTGCTAAGATCTTTAGGAACTTATTGATTCTCGAGGAATCACTGAGACAACAGCATGATCAACAAAAGGCATTAAGACATAAGTACTTATCATTTTTGATGAGTATGAGTATACTATTGATAACAAGTGTTTATCTCCTGTTTACATCCCCTGCAAGACAAGGCTACATGTTTTTCGTCTATCAGATAGTAGCATTGATTACCTCAGTTACATTATTACTGTTTTATCTCAGTGGAGAATACAATAGAACAATCGTACGACCAAAGAAATTCTTAACTACTACGAATAAAGAGTTAAGACAACTGAATATACGTCTTGTCAAGATCAGAAACAAGACAAGTGATAAGTTTTCCGATTATGCAAGGTATAGTATGAAATTATTGTCTAATTGTTTCAAGATGAGCTTGACTATGATAATGATGGTTATGAACTCGAAATATTTGAAAAAGCACTCAAGCAAAAATAGTACAAGTAGGCTCAAATTCTTGTTCAGGCTACCCAATTATTTGATACGCAAATTCACCTTTTTCATAATATCATTAGAGTTGAGATCACAACCTAGAATTGGAGCCACTGAAGTTAAACTTGTACTGATTTCAAGAGCTTTCAATACAGCTACAAGAGAGCAATGGGAATTGTACAGGAACGAATTTTGGGCCAAGGAAGGTGCTCGTCGTCGTAGAGTACTACTTAAACAACTAGATAGTGACATTGCCAAGTTATAAAGTGCATATACCATACCGCTAATATTTAACGAACTTACTTTATTCTATATAGAAACCTTAATATACAAGTTATGATATGTAAGGATGTACTTGAGAAACCGAGCGGTTAACCCGAGGTGTTTGCATCTAAGCGGCCTTCAATTATAAAATAGAGTTTTATATAACCTTACAACTCAACATATAAGCTCGTACAGGACATCGTATAGGCATATCATTTACTGTGTAATGCCTCATCAAACACATGTGACTACTTATTAAATAAATAAAACCATTCCAACATACCAATCCAGTAAACAGGTTTCCATTTCCAACAAAATCATGTCCAAAAGGGGAATAGCACAGCCTTTGAATTTGAGTACTGGTTTGTACGATTAAAGTACTTTACGATTTGAGTTGATTTATGTCTCTAAAGTTGAGTTATACCTGAAGAAAGTATGTTACATATCTAGACTACTAAAAAAGGCTTAAATAACTGAAAGAAAAAAAGCAAATAAACAAAGAAACGCAAGGTCAGGAGATAGAAAGTGTGTAATTATTCAAGCGGGTAAACGAGCAGTCAGGAGATGGATGAGTGGACGATCTTTTTCTATTTTTTTTAACTGTTTAGTAGTATATTTATACATATTATCACACAGTTTAACACAATTCATATACCATATCCATCCCCTATACTACATACCCCATACCCCATCATAACCAAATAAACTATCATAAAAAACTACAACCAATAAATCAAAAACAAATTACCCCTGTCGGTCGGAATTGAAATTCAATTGCTCAGAAAAATAAAATTCAATTGCTTAGAAAAAGGAAAGGAAAAGGGGAGAATTTTCTCTTTATAAAAAAATGAGTGAGAAACAGGTTTTTTTTTCTCTTTCAGAATTCTGAAACTTTTTTTTCCAGTTCTCTTTAGCTTGTTACAGTCCTGTTGTTGGTTAAGTTACATCTTTTCAGATCAGATCAATAGAGTTTTGTTGCTAATCATTGCTAACAGAAGTGTACAATTTCATCAACATTGGTTTGAATTTTGATTTCCTGTTACAATTTAGTCGACTATCGTTTGTTTACAATAGGCCAAGTGTGCTGATCCGGTAATTCTCTGCTTATCCTTACATCCAATAAAAGCTTAGTCTCCTCAAAAAAAGTTTCAATTAAAAAAGGTTTGAAACAAAAAGTTGATCTGATTTCAATTTTACAATGGCAAGACCACCAAACAGTTGGGTCTGGCAACATTTCCGTCATATCTCACATGAAGTCAATTTCTCAACAGTGCAATGTGTTATCTGTAATAAGAGGTTCAAGTACTCTTCCAGAAATGGTCCTACTAATTTGGCAAGACATATAAGTAAGAGTCATGGATTGGGACAACCAGGATCTCATATTACTAGAAGACCATTCTCTATACCTGATAACCAACATGATCAACAACACCATAGACATAACAACAATGATGGTTCAAATAACAACCAAAACAACAGTGATAATCCCGATGATAATAACGTTAGAAACAAGATTGATCCAAGTATAGTTGGAGTTGATCAACAAAATACTCAAAATGGTAATAACAACAATACGAATAACACAGTTAATAATGGTAATGGTAATTTAACCAATGGTGGTAACAACGCGAATAATAGAAGCTCACCAAATACTCAAATCGTGGGATCAAACACTGATAGTATAAATTCTCATCATGCTTCATTGGCTTCCTTGAGGAGTGGTAGTAATAATAATGGTGCCAATAACAACAATAACAACAATGCTAATGGTGGGAACAACAACGGTAATAACGCCAATCCAAATAATGGTCAACTAAACGGTTTAACCTCTGACACTTTCAACTCTCATCAATTACTATCTCCATCAACTAGTAATGGCATCATGGTCAATGGTGGTGTAGTCAATCGTTTATCCAATGGCATCAGCCCTATATTAAACACAAGCAAACAACAGAACAACAACAATGGTACACAAAATAACGTCCTTAATCCACATGACTATTCTGACCCTTCGAATAGGCAAATGGCTATCACTACACCAACTTTCCGACTAGATATGCAAAACCCTTCGAATACCACAGGTGTCAATTCTTTATTACAACAAGCACAACAGCAATTACACCATTTACCAAATCCATCACAGGCAAATAACAATACAATGAGTCCCGCTTCTGCATTTTCACAACAGCGGCAACAACTTCAACAACAAGTTCAACAAAATCGTCAAAATCAAGAACAGCAAAATGTGTTACAAAAAGCTGTTTCTTCAGTGGTCGCCGCTACAGGTGCCAATCCAAATGGATTTGGTAATTCAGGAAATAACAATAATGACAATACAGCTGATACAAATGATTATTTGAACAATAATCAGAATTTACAAGTTCTGCTTCAATCGATTATAGCAACACAAAATCAATTACAACGTGCAATTCACAACACTGAGAAGTCAACTATTAGAATAGAACAGAGATTCTCAAAATCCTTGAATTTACAAAGAGGTAATGGGTTAGAAAATCCATATGAACTAGTCCCATTCGTCAATGGTGTTGATCCTAAGGATGAAGAACCTAGAATACCACTATTGTTCAACATCTTTGTGCTATTCAGTTGTAATAATCAAGTATTGGACTTGTACCTGAATAACTACGACTTGCTGATAAACAATGGACCAGGATCAGGAAATCCATCTTCGACATTATCACCTTCTTCTTTACTAAGACATGAAAAAATCTTTAAGATTGCGAATTTCATAGGTGTGAAATCTGTTGAGCAGTATTGGGAGGATTATAAGAATATCCTAAGAAGTACTGCTGCTCTAAATGATGACAATTGAGTAGTGGTAGTGGTATTGGTGGTGGTCAACTCAAACTTTACTATACCGATTTACACCACTTCTCACACATCTTTTTCATGAACTTAGTACTTTCTCATATTTATGTATATATGCATCTCGTACCCATCACTAGGGTTGAAGGATACACTATATCCTTCTTTATATAGTCTATGTATGTATGCTTGCTTTTCATTCAATTTCATTTCATTTCCGTTTACTTACTTACTACTCACTGTAGTCACTTGAGCATATTAACTTAAACCCAGTAAGTAGTCAATGTAACATTATCTACCCCTGTGCCAGTCTTGGCTGTAGAGCCCCACAGCACTGGAAAAGAAAAGTAACCAGTTTTCCATTCCATTACAAATCAGGACAAAAAGGGAAGTTACCGGAAATGGGAATCTCCTTTTTCCATTTCAGTTTGGTCGGAAACATCTCTGCACTGGAGAGCGGAAAAGCTTTGTAAGTACGTGAAGCCTGGGAAATGGCAAAGTGATGGATGGTACTTGTATATTTTGTTTTAGTAATCTTGATTTGTAAGTAGTTAGTTATATATTTATAACAAGTAGATTCAGCCGAGGGTATACTACCACAAAATGATGAACCCACAGATGATGGGGCAGGCACCAATACTGCCGATGCCCATACCGCAAATGAGCATGAATGCACAACAACAAAAACCCAAGAAAGACAGAATAACATTCAGATTCGAACCACATCTTCGAAGACAATTTGGATTCGGGTTGGACCCAGAAAGACCCATATGTGAAACTTTCAAGACCACGGGTCGTTGCCCTAATGGTAATAATTGCTATAATAAACATCCTTCGAAAGTGTTCAATAATAAGATCGTGTGCAAGTACTGGCTTCGTGGGTTGTGTAAGATGGGAGACGACTGTGATTTCCTACACGAATATAACTTGAGTAAGATGCCAGAGTGTGCGTATTTCGCATCTACAGGTACGTGTATGCAAGGTGCTGAGTGCCCTTACTTGCACGTTGATCCACAGAGTAAGATCCCGGAATGTATTCATTATTCTCAGCTAGGTTTTTGCCCCGAGGGACCAAATTGTCCCAGAAGACATATTCGTAAGACCATGTGTGAGTTATACCTCACTGGGTTTTGTCCTAAGGGTCCTAATTGTGAAAAAAGCCATCCTAAATTCAGTCCTGCTATGATCCAGGGTAAGTTTAAGATAAGAACAGATGAGCAGATCATACTGGCGAAGAAGGTTAAATACGAGAATGAAAAGAAGTTGAAAGAGGAGCAGGAGGGAAAGGGAGAGGAAGACCAGGCTGAGAAAGAAGGTGATTCTGAGACTCCTGCTGATGTTAAGGAGGAAGAGGTTAATGAAACTACAGAATAAGTTCGCATAGCATATATAATACATACCGCATATAAATAATAAATTACTTTTAATGTTAATATTACAAGATTTATGTAAATACCTAGTAAATCACTTTCTATCAATTCTTAAGTTTTTGGCCCTGTTTCTTTCAATAGGAGTCAAAACCCAATCTATATCCTGGAAATCATCAATCTCTTCATCATCATCAAGACCCATGAGCATGATGATTTGTGTAACTTTGATAAATTTGTTTCTTAAACTGTAATCAAATTTAGACACTTCTCCAATGAGGACACTGACGTCTTTTTCTAATTTGGTGAATCCGATCTCATTGCATTTCTTTTCTAAGAGCCAGATCTTGTTCTCAAGGAGAACAGAAATGTACGTCACGATCAACTCTAACAATTTTAGGAAATTGCCTTTGGTCATCGTAGAAATATATGGCACGATCAAGTTATTCCACTCTTTGATGAACTTGAGAATTGATTCCGAAGGCAAGTTAGAGATATCATTAACGAGTAAGTCAGTTGTAGTAGACAAGTACTCCTCGTCTTTGAAACAGTCGTTCATCATCTTGCCTAATTTAGCCTTGAACACTAACTCAAACAGTGATCTGATTTGATAATCTAGTATTATAGTGGCCTTGTCGTGGAAACTCGAGTGTAGTGTCTGTATGACTGATCTTATTCTCTGTGGAACACTAGCTGATTTTCCTGTGAAATTGTTGGTGGTAGACTGTTCATCTTCGTGATTCAGTAAGTCGATGTAGTATTCTATTTCTGAGTTAGGTGATTTTTCCACCTGTGATCTTATTCTATTGAACTCTTGATCATCGATAATTAACAGATTATCCTCGTTCAGTCTCTTCTTTAAGATCTCAACTAATTTCTTCAAGTAATCATCGAATATCGAAATGGAGTTCAGGATCAGTATGAAATTAGTAAGTTTCACACTGTTGTTATGCTCAGTTTCTGAACCATTGATAGCTGCATTGATTACGGATGTAGCGTTTTTCACAAACATCGCTGATGAGTTTGTGACACCTTGTGTCGTGGAAGAGACTCTGCTTCCTGAAGGACCACCGAGTGGTGGTGTACCACTTCTTGGAGATAATGTATTTAATTGACTATTACTTCCATTCAACCCGGAATATAACCCACCGGAGATACCACTATTAGAAATTGTCTCCTGTAAAGAAGCTATAGTTTGCTGGGTTAGCAACACCGAGTTCAGACGCGGTTGAAACTCAGTAAGTTTCCTATTCAAGATATTCAAGAAATCATTCTCGATGATTCTCCTAATATTCGAGAACATGTTCTTGATTATAAGGAACTGGCCTGATGTGATTGTTTGTAACATAATTAAGTTCAATGAGACAGTGATATCATCGATCATAGAGGTGACTGGTGGATCCATTGGACTGATTGATAACAAGTTAGATGAAGTAGTGGACATGGTGGATACAGAAGAGTAAGACAAGAACTTCACACATGTGATCAGTTGACTTGTGATATCAGGCAATTGTTCAATTTGATAAGCTCTCTCCACTGTTCTTCTGAATGCAAATGTACTCAATTTATCAAACGATGAAAAGATTCTTGTCTTGATCTTGTCTGAGAATGTACTCAATAACAATGGCTTAGGGTATACGGATTTTGTAGATGTGGTTGTGGAATCCCTAAGTGATTCATTCCATGTGACGACGAAGAACTTACAGTACATTGACCAGTGGTTTAATATAGTAGATAATTCCTCAATCAGGTACTCGACTTCATACAAAGAGATATTTGGTTCATTATCGTAGTCATCTTCATCAGTTTGAGTGTTTATACCATTAGCATTTGAGCTATTATTCTGATTATTTAATAATGAGCTAACTAACACTGGGTAATCGTATCTTGAGATCAAATCTAATGTACGTCCTACATTCTTAGAATCCCAAAAAGTATCGAAAATCAACCCACTTTGTAAATCACACTCTATTTGAATTTCAGTGAGGACTTTTGTAATGACTTTGGAACCGTAGTATTTTTTAATCACACGTGAATGCTGATTGACAATCTTGGAAATTGTTTGGAAAAGTTGGAATAATATTTGGGAGTAGAAATTGGATATTGTTGCATTTTTACCACTGTTATCATGACCTTGAGATTTTTGTATAATGAGTCTTGACTGTTCACTTATGATATTACAGACAAATTTGGAGTAACAGTCTAACCCAATCTCGTCTTTGCCAATAAGTGGGAATAATTGGAAGAAATATGTCAATCTTGGTACATCTTTCTTCTCGGCTGCATCGTTGAACTCTTTGACGAAAATCGACACTAAATCATCGATCCATATTTCTATTATCTTACTTGGCATCTCACTGACTTCTGTAGTTGGGACAATAAACTCAACAAATTCATCATCTATCAACCCTTTTGGTAATTTCAAGATCTTACTTATAGACACAGAAGCATTAAGCCAATCTTTTTGATTTATAGCTGAGTTAGCCTTGAGTATTTCAGTTTTCAACAGTTTAACATTCTCAATATACTCTTTTGATATCTTTATCTTAACTTTTTCAAAATCCAATATTCTGATCTTCTCAGTCAATTTTGAACTCAAGTTACTACCATTGGACAACAATTTCTTCAAAGCTCTAGAGTTATTCAACGTGGTCGATAACTCGACTCTCTCGATCTCCAATGATCTAATCATTGACTGACTATTAATCAGCTCATTCTGTGTGAATTTATGCAGGATATCGTTGACTTGTTCCTGTTTGCTCTCAATCTGTTGCTGGATCTTAAGCAATTGATTTATAGAAGTGGATTGTTGTAAGGATTTTGACAGTTTACTTATCTCTTGATCCAGTGTCTCTTTTGTTGGTATTGACTGAGAATTGGAGTCATACCCATTGAGAATTGGGGTTGATGAAGACTTGAACCTTGGTGCCATTGTCTTCCTTATGGAATGTCCCCTTATACTACTCTATAACTATACTTGCATTATATCAACCCACATAACATACAAACCATATACCATCCCACTTACATAACATACACGAATCCCAATCACCAACCTCTTCCTGTCCCTCTGATGTTGAAATTCTCTCTGATTTCCAGTGTTCGGATGTTTTATATTATTTTGTATTACATAATCAAGATAAGATATGGGGCAGTGAGATTATTTATAGTGGGGATACTAAGAGTATTATAGGGACTGTAGTTATGGTATGTAGTATAGTGTATAAGGAGTATCAAAGTATACATAGTATCCAGGAGTGAAGTAGAAGTATGGAAGAAAAAAGAGGATTGGCAAGCATATCTCAGTTCAGTGCTGTAAACACTCAAACCAAAAGAAGAGTTGTCCCGCACTATCTATACTTAGCCTTGGTTTCCACAGTACTAGTTGGCTTACACTTAGCTAACTATCTGTTACCTAATAAAGTTTCTAGTCAAACTACCGATGAACCATATAATTTAAGAATCCAGAGTTGGAATTTAAGGTACGACTCGAAACCCAATTCAGAATCTATCAGCGAGACAATAGATGCCCTGAACTCCACAATCCCCAATGATACCGAAATAGATTACTTCTCAAAATTTCAAGAAGTTCCATGGTCATTGAGAAGAATCTACGTTTCTAATGAAGTTTTGTTTAATAAGGTTGATATTTTCTCCGTGAATGAGGGTCTTGTGAGACAAGTTCATGATTTAGATGAGTTATTACCGGAGATGAAATGGATAGGTGTGGGAAGAGACGACGGTAAGGAAAAAGGTGAGTTTCAGGCTATTTTCTACAATAAGGAAAATATTGAACTAGTAGATTATGATACTTTTTGGCTCAGTGAGACTCCATTTGAGCCATCAAGATACCCAGGAGCAGGATCTTTCAGATCTGCCACTGTGGGTCATTTCAAAGTCAAGAAAACGGGTTATAAGTTTACGATTATAAACGTTCATTTAGACGATCAAAGTGATGCACAGAGAAGATTTGCCGCTGCAATGGTTAGATACAGAGGAGCGTATGAGTTTGAAAAGACCGAGGCCCCTGTGTTTTTAGTTGGAGATTTCAATTCTCAGTCATCGGGCGAAACAAGTGGTGCGTATAAGATTGCAACGGGCGCTTCGGACTTTGACTTCCTCGGTAAATTAAATAAAGACTTCTTAGACACTTACAAAAATGATATTTACGAGGAATTTGTATTTAATGATTTCTTAGCAGAGACACCAGTACAATTCAGACTTGGCCATCATGCAACTTTCACAGGTTTCAAAGGGACAACCGATGACTATACTAGGATTGATTTCCATTTCGGGGGTGTCTTGAAAGACGATAAACAAGGATGGGATATGGTAAGATTGAAAGTTGGTGATAACTTATATGATAATGCATACTATGCTTCTGATCACAGACCTGTTATCTCTGATATTAAGCTAACTAGCTAGATTAAATACACATTTATGGACTATCGTACTATATAATTGCTAAATAAAAGATACAAAAATAGCACTGCCTTATTTAAAATAAAGCCCAACCCACATGGTTTTCCAACAGAATTTGACAGATTCTCTTTAAGTTTGCTATTTTGCTTTCTTTATCAATTTATTTGCTGTTTCATTTGTAGATTCAAGAATACTCAAGAGACTCTCAATTTACAAGATAATTTATACACAAAATGATGTTCAGTAACACTTCTAGATCAATGTTTACCAAGGTTCATATGTTCCCAAAGTTCAATTCAGCTAGATTCTTGAAGAATTCCATAAAGACAAACCAGTTCTTCTCCACATTTAGACAAAATGCTACAACAAAAACACTCAACAATACAAGTAAACAAATGACAATGAACTATACAAAATTGGGTATTGCCTTAGGGTTGATCGGCTCAACATCATATCACACTTTCGGCAAGCCAAGTTTCTTGAACGATACATTGGGTTACGCTAGCACTCCAAGCAATATAGGAAATGAGATTGAAGCAAATGTCAAATCAATGGACAGAAAATCAAAATTTGATGGTGCATTTGGTGGGAAATTGAATTATAGAGAATTAGCCATCGGATCAATGGTCGGGTTAGGATTAGGTGTTATTGCCGGGAAATTGAGTTCTGTTATTGTGTTTGTCTCCTTGACCCTGTACTTAAGTTTCCAATTCTTGTATTCTAGAAACATTATCAAGGTCCCATTCAACAAGGTTATCAGAGTTGGTACTGAATACATTGATTTAAGAGAAATGATCCTTGAACAACCAAGTTTCAACTTGACTTTTATCTCTACATTCTTAATTGCAGCTTTCAATGTTTGATCACCACCAACACGAAAACTTTGTTTACACGCCGGATATGGCCTGACCCCATTATATATATGATTTTTACTACTATTTTTATGAAATTTTAATGATTAAGTATATATTTACTAAACTGAAAACCCAATTTATTGATAGCATATTAAATAAATAAGTCAATAAGGATTTGCAAAAAGCTTATTAACATGAGAAAAAGAGAAAATTTAAACACCGTTGTTTAAAAATGCAAAAGAAATTAAGTGTAATAATAACACTAGAATAAATATACAGGGACATCAAATAAGAATGAAAGAACTATTTCTTTAAAATAGTTATAACATCTTCATCTTGTAAAACATGACTTAAACCAACGTATTGTGGCTGATGTTTAACAGATCTACCATAAACCAAAGCATTTCTAAAATCATCGACTAAAGACTTGTGAATTTGGTTACAGAAATCTTCAACTGTACATTTGTTTGATCTTAAGACAACAGGATCTGAGAAATCTGGCAATTTACCCTTTGGCTTAGTGTAAACTCTCACTAAGTTTAATCTATCCCACATTAATTCTAATAATTCATCAAGATTCCATTCATTACCTGAAGAGATTGGAACAGCGTTTGGAATTCTGTACAAAAGGTCTAACTCTTGAATACTGAAGGAGTCAATCTTGTTCAAAACGTAAATGGCAGGTATGTATTTTCTGTTCTTGATTTCAATTGCATCAATCAAGTCATCGACTGTGGCATCACATCTGAATGCAATATCTGCTGAATTGATTCTATATTCTGACATAACAGCTCTGATTTCATCGTTATCCAAGTGTGTTAATGGCACGGTATTGGTGATATTAATACCACCTCTTTCCTTCTTCTTGATGAGAATGTCAGGTGGTTCCTTGTTGATTCTTATACCGAAACCTTCTAATTCATGCTCAATGATCTTCTTATGCTGTAATGGCTTGTTAACATCTAAGACGATGAAGATTAAGTTACAAGTTCTGGCAACGGCAATAACTTGCTTACCTCTACCTTTACCGTCTTTGGCACCTTCAATAATACCTGGTAAATCCAACATTTGAATCTTGGCACCTTTATACTTGATAACACCTGGGACTGTGGTCAAAGTGGTGAACTCGTATGCTGCAGCTTCAGAGTGTGTACCTGTTAATTTGGACAACAAGGTTGATTTACCAACAGATGGAAAACCAACGAACCCGACGGAGGCCACACCGGTTCTACTAACATCGAAACCGACACCACCACCTCCACCACCACCACCGGTTGGTGTTAACAATTCTCTTCTTAACTTGGCTAACTTAGCTTTTAATTGACCTAAATGGAAAGAAGTAGCCTTGTTTTTCTGAGTCTTGGCCATCTCATCTTCGATGGCCTTGATCTTCTCAACTGTAGTAGACATTTTCACTTAGTTATTGATCTATAATCTCTCGATAACCTCTAAAACAGATAATCACTTGGTGATATAAGTACCTCCGAGTACAAAAAATTTCAATAAAAATGTTAGAAACCCATAGATTATGTAAGGCAGGGTAACGCCACTGAAAAATTTCTTAGAAAAATTTTGAAAAAAAAAAAAAAAAAAATTGTTAGAGGTGCAAGGGAGAGAGAGACAGTGAGTGAGTGAGTGAGCGAGTTAGTATGGGTGAAACACTTTACTAGTTGAAGTAGATTGATCTTGTTATAGAGAGGTATAGTATACTTTTATTCTTGAAATATCAAACAGAATAGTCCATATTACTTACAAAAATGGCTAAAAAGTATGTATAATTGAAAATTTCAAAGGAAGAAGGGCAAATGTGTGCACTGTGGGTGGGTCTTACCGCTCATTTCAGAAAACTTTTCACTATCTCCACGAAGATCTGATTGTATGTTGGTGAAGTAGTTCGTGATCTGTGAGATTGTTTTCTGTGGTTTTACAGTGGCTAGCATTTCAACAGTCTTCCATGTGACTGTCAATGTAATAAATACTAACTAGAGCTCAATTTTCACTTAATATAGAGGAAAGAAGAATGCCAAAGCAGGAGACTGGGAAGATGAGTTAGATGCAGAAGATCTTCCTCAAGCTGAAGAATTCGGTGTCACTCCAACTCCAGAACCAGCTGCTGAAGATGAAGTCGATGCAGGTTTAGACTCAAAAACTCCTGAACCTGTCAGTGCTGAAGATTTTGGTGGAGATTTCTTATCAAATCTTCGTAAAGCTAAAGATAAGAAACAACAAAAGGCAAAGCAAGAAGAAGAAGAAAAAGCTGCTGCACAAGCTGCTAAACAACAATCAAATGCTCCTATAATCAAGTCCAAGAAGGAAAAGGAAAGAGAAAAGAAAGAAAAGGAGAAAGCTCGTAAGAAGGCCTTAGCTGAAAGAAAGAAAGCAGGTAACGCTGCTAACGCTAATGCCTCTAATGCTAACAATTCTAATGAATCTTCTCCTGCTCCAGAAGATAGTACATCCTCAACAACCTCTGCTCCAGCTCCAGAGGAATCAGCCGCTCAAACCAAAGCTGGTAAGAAGAACAAGAAGATGGCTGCAGGTATTGCACTCTTGAAGAAACAATTAGAACTAAAGAAACAAGCTGAAGAAGAAGAACGTCGTATTCAAGAAGAAGCTGCAAGATTAGAAGCTGAGGAAAAAGCTAGATTAGAAGCTGAAGAAGCAGCTAAGGAAGAAGCACGTAGATTAAAGAAGGAAAAGGAAAAGGCAAAGAAGGAAAAATTAAAGGCTGAAGGAAAATACTTGACCAAGAAGCAAAAACAAGAGAAATTATTATTAGAAAGAAGAAGAGAACAATTACTGAAAGCTGGTAACGTTACCGTTGTTGGTGTCTCTGGTGACTCTACACAACAACAAAAACCAAAGAAAGTTGTCTACGGTTCTAAAAAGAAGAAGAAGACTACTGATAGTGAAGAATCAACTCCAAAACCTGAAGCACAATCAAGTACAAAGAAATTCGCAGATGCTGATGACGAAGATGCTTTAGTTGATGATTGGGAAAAGATGGCTTTGGACGATGATGAACCTGTTGTTGATGACTGGGAAGCTGCATTAGCTGATGAAGAAGAACAAGAAAAGGCTGATGAACCAACCCAAGAAGAAATCGAAGAAGCTGAAGAAGCTGAAATGGCTGAAGAGGAAACTGAAGAAACCGAAGAAATTGAGGAAACTGAAGAACCTGAACCTGAAGCTGAGGCTGAAGAAGAGGAAGAAGAACTCGAAGAAGTCTCTTCCAGTCCAGAACCAACTAAAGAAACTACTCCAGCTACTCCAGTTGAAGATGAAAGTAATTTACGTTCTCCAATTTGTTGTATCTTGGGTCATGTTGATACAGGTAAGACTAAATTATTAGATAAAATTAGACAAACTAACGTTCAAGGTGGTGAAGCAGGTGGTATTACCCAACAAATTGGTGCTACCTATTTCCCAGTCTCTGCTATTAGACAAAAGACTGCAGTTATGTCTCCATATGAAAAACTTAACTATGAAGTTCCAGGTTTATTAATCATTGATACTCCAGGTCACGAGTCTTTCACGAACTTAAGATCAAGAGGTTCTTCTCTTTGTAACATTGCTATCTTAGTTATCGATATCATGCATGGTTTAGAACAACAAACTATTGAATCTATCAGATTATTACGTGATCGTAAAGCTCCTTTCATTGTTGCTTTGAACAAGATCGATAGATTATACGACTGGAAGACAATTCCAAACAACTCTTTCAGAGACTCTTTCAGTAAACAATCAAGATCAGTTCAACAAGAATTCGATACTAGATTTACAGAAATCAAGGTCGCTTTAGCTGAACAAGGTTTGAACTCTGAATTATATTTCAAGAATTCTAACTTATCCAAATACGTTTCCATTGTTCCAACATCTGCTGTTACAGGTGAAGGTGTACCTGATTTATTATGGTTATTATTAGAATTGACTCAAAAGAGAATGAGTAAACAATTGAAATACTTATCTTCAGTTGAAGCTACTATCTTAGAAGTCAAGGTTATCGAAGGTTTAGGTACTACTATCGATGTTGTCTTATCTAACGGTATCTTAAGAGAAGGTGATAGAATTGTATTATGTGGTATGAATGGTCCAATCGTAACGAATATAAGGGCTTTATTGACTCCACAACCATTGCGTGAATTACGTGTTAAATCAGAATACGTCCACCACAAGGAAGTTAAAGCTGCTCTTGGTGTTAAAATTGCTGCCAATGATCTTGAAAAAGCTGTTGCTGGTTCTAGATTATTAGTCGTTGGTCCTGATGATGATGAAGATGAATTAGCTGATGAAGTCATGGATGATTTAACAGGTTTACTTGATTCTGTTGATACTTCTGGTAGAGGTGTGACTGTTCAAGCATCAACTCTTGGTTCTTTAGAAGCTTTGTTAGATTTCTTAAAAGATATGAAGATTCCTGTTATGTCCATTGGTCTTGGTCCTGTTTATAAGAGAGATGTTATGAAAGCCGGTGCTATGTTGGAGAAAGCTCCAGAATATGCCGTCATGCTTTGTTTCGATGTTAAGATTGATAAAGAAGCTGAACAATACGCTCAAGAACAAGGTATCAAGATCTTCAATGCTGACATTATTTATCACTTATTCGACTCATTCACTGCATATCAAAATAAATTATTGGAAGAACGTCGTAAAGATTTCTTGCAATATGCTATTTTCCCATGTGTCCTTAAGACCATTCAAATCATTAACAAGCGTAATCCTATGATTATTGGTGTTGATGTTGTTGAAGGTACTGTTAAGATTGGTACTCCAATTTGTGCAGTTAGAATTGATCCAGAAACTAAAGAAAGAGTCGTTATTGCTTTAGGTAAAGTTGCATCTCTTGAGGTTAATCATCAATCTAAAGACTCTGTTAAGAAAGGTTCTACAAATGCCGGTGTTGCTATGAGATTAGAACATGGTTCTGGTGCTCAACCAACATGGGGTAGACATGTTGATGAAAGTGATTTATTATACTCAATGATCTCTAGAAGATCTATTGATACCTTGAAAGACCCAGCTTTCCGTGATACTGTCGCTAGAGAAGATTGGTTATTGTTACGTAATTTAAAGTCTGTCTTCGGTATTAACTAAATCTAAATTGTGTATAATTTTGGCTTAATATGTCTTTATAATTTGTTTCTTAAAATTATTTTTTTATCTGTCTATATAAACTGTTTATTTGAATGTGAAAACTCAAAGTATCACTGAAGAGCTTGTAAATTATAACGGAAAACTTTTATTGTAACCTTTATTAACAGGTGTTTGAATGTTTATACAAAAATATATAAAGTGAAAAAAATACAAGAGGAATTAAGACGAAATGGAATGAATATAAAGAGAAAGAAAGAAAAGTTATTAAGAATTAATACGATCAGCGGTGTTCAAAGTAATTCAAACCATTGGCATACTAGCTAAGACATCAAAGCTACCAGTACCGTTGTTGTTTAACTTACCTAAGACAATTCTAGCAGATGGAGAATCTAATTGTTCTCTATCACTATCTAAGACAGCCTTGGTCAAGAATTGACAAGTTGTTTCATATGACATTTTCATGAATGTAGAAGTAGAGGAATCAATACCTTGTCTATTGAAAGCAAGATAAGTACCTTCACGAGTCATCATATCAGCAAGTAAATCTAAATGACGTGAACTAACTGAAATAGCATAACGACCGAAAACGTTGTTGATTTCATTGACAATTGTGTTACGTGCAGCTTCAACACCATATGTCTTCAAGACAGCAGCAACATCGTTACATCTGATACCATTAACATCTATAAATGCATCGTGCTCCCACATAGCTTGGAAGTTAACACCTTCAGTGAGCAAGATACGTTTACCTTGTTCAGCTTCAGGATGTAAACAACGACCAATGTTTGGAACTTCTCTAACGACAACACGACGGCAAACATCTTCAACAATATTAACCATAAGTAATTTTTGTGTGTTGGCCGATAAGTCAATCTTGAAGTCACACCATTTACCTTCAGCATCATCGAAATTGAATTGAGAGACAAAGTTGTGAGCAATGATAACTTCTTGTTGTCTGGTCTTAGCTTCTTTACTCATGTTTTCCTTGTTCAAGTTTGATGAGTTCTTCTTTGCGCTTGAAGCTTTAATTTCAGCTTCATTATCTTCGTCGTCATCATCTGACTCAGAATCGCTAGAATCAGAAGATGAATCAGTTGAGTCGTCTAACATAGATTCATCATCTGATTTTTCAGCTTGTCTCATAGTCTCAATTTCTTCATCATCTGGACCATCGTAAGAAACAGCTTGTTTAGTATTACCACGTAATTTTTCGTCTGTAGCATCATCATCACCACTAGCACCTGAAGCATTAGCAACGCTAAATTCAGTTTGAGATTTAGCAACAGCTTTACCAACAGTTGGTAATGAATCGGTGTTAGTCTTCGTTTGCTTCTTGACTTCCTTAACAATGGCACTTTCCAAAGCGTGGATGAAAGTAGTTGTGATAACTTTTTCCAATTCTTCTTTAGTGACATCGTACTCTTGTTCGTAATCGACAGAATCAAAGAACTTGATGTTGATTTCATATGAACGAGTTGAACCAGTAGTTTCAATAACTGTAACATCATCAATAAATTCAGAGAATCTGATCTTACTGATTGATTTACAGAAAGCGTCAGCAGAAGCATCATCAACATCTTTGAGAATAGGTAATGTCATTTGAGGAGTCTTAATAGATGCAGAAGCAGTCATAACAATTTCTCTTAAACGTGGGATACCTAAAGTAACATTAGCAGCACCGTGACCAGCAAAATGGAAAGTGTTTAAAGTCATTTGAGTAGATGGTTCACCAACAGATTGAGAAGCGATAATACCAACAGATTCACCAGGGTTAATCAATGAACGCATGTATTTCAATTGCATTAATGCTTTGAATTTCTTTTGAGTTAAACCACCGCTTGTCTTAGCTTGTTTACTTGAGACGAATAAGTCTGGGTTTTCAGCAATGAATTTGTCTAACTCATCTTCGAATCTACTTGAGACAGAACCTAAGTATTTAGATGGGTTGTAGACAGAAACAGGTGGATCGTATTTAGAACTTTGTTCATAATGAGGTGAATCGCTTGTCTTCTTGAAATGTTTCTTGACTTTCTTGGAGTATTCAATAGCAGTCTCTGTATCAAGATGTTCAATAGTAGAAGGACTGTATTTTTGGAGTAATGCATGGAAGTTGTCGATGAAGAATTTGAATTGATACATGTGTGATTCTTTAGTAACATCAATAGAATCACCACCATATAAGAATTGAACTAATCCACCATCTGAGTTTCTGATAGAGTTATCGTATGAAACATGAACACCTTCTAATTGTTTAGTCAAACAACGTTGTAAGTAACCAGAGTTAGCAGTCTTGACGGCAGTATCAATCAAACCTTCACGACCTGCCATACAATGGAAGTAGTATTCTTGTGGTCTAATACCAGAGTAGAAACGATTCTTGATATAACCACCAGCTCTTGCATCAGTTTCAAAAGGTTTGAAACATGGTAAAGTCTTACCACTAACCATGACTGGGACTCTACGACCTTCTAAAGCTTGTTGACCTAACAGACACATAATTTGTGAAACGTTAACATTAGAACCTTTAGCACCAGAAAGGGCCATAGCTTGCATAGAGTTGTATGGGAATCTTTTCATTGTACCTTCAGGAACACACTTAGAAACAACTTTAGATGTGATTGCATTAAGTTTGGATTGCGTAACAGCATCTAAAATACCAGACTTACTGTTATCACGTAAGATTTCTTCAAGACGTTTGATGAATTCTGGATCGTTAGCCTTGGTATCTTTCTTCATGTTGGTAACTTCAGCAGCAGCAATACGACCAGTATCAACTGATTCTTTCAAGATTTCATTTCTCCATTTGTTACCTTCAGCAGTTAATCTCAAATCATCCATACCACAAGTGAAACCGATCATCATGATATAGTTGGTGAAAAGTCTACCCAACACAGATAAACATTTACCAGCAATATCAGCACCATAAACTTCATGTAAGGAATGGATGATACCATATTGAGAAGCACCATATTGTGATTTATCTAAGATACCTGATAAGAGTTCACCATTTTTGAATATAACAGTGTTCTCCATGGAACCTTCACCCCAGTAATCGTTCTTAATCTTGTTCTTTGAGGTTAAGTTGATACCTGGCATGTCTTGTGGCTTGATGTTGAGTAAGATAGTAGTGATAACTTGTTTACCTGTCCATAATGGAACAGGCTTGAAGATAGTTGGAGGAACAGTGATCAATTTCTTAGCAGTTGAGTGGCCATCTTCAGGACGAATACAACCATAGATCAATTGTTGATATTTCTCTCTTGTGAAAAAAGTGTCTTTACTTGTTAACCAAACACCGGCAGAAATGTGATCTTGAATCAAACCTCTAACTGGAGAACCAGCTGTTGGAGTCAAATATTGTGAGTCGGTATTGGCCAAGTTCAAAGCTTCAGCTCTTGCATTTTCATTTTGAGGGAAGTGCATGTTCATTTCATCACCATCGAAATCGGCATTATAAGCACCAGTGTTAGCATAATGTAAACGTAATGTCTTTTCACCAGGTAAAACTCTGACTTTGTGACCCATCATAGAGGCTTTATGTAAAGTTGGTTGACGGTTCATAATGACAACATCGTTGTTCTTGATATGTCTAAAAACTTTCTTGTTGACAACGGAGTATTCACCTGATGTAGATTGTGGAGTCATTAATTGTTTTGCAATAGCTTGACGTTGTTCCAATGTCATACCGATAAGAGAGATTAAAGTACCATCTTCATTTTGAACTTGAACTGCACCTGGCCATTTATCAGGACCATTAATAACTGCTTCTCTTAATTCAGCGACATTGTGTGGAGTGACTGGTTCAGGGTAGGTCAATTTCTTAGCAAAAACAGGAGGAACACCAATTTGATTTGTTTCAATATTTGGATCAGGAGAAATAACAGAACGAGCAGCATAATTAACACGCTTACCCATCATGTGTTTTCTGAATAAACCTTCTTTCTTTTCTAAAGCTTGTTTGACACCTGGTTGTGGATTTCTTGAAGCGTTTGCATTTTGGTTCTTAGTTGAGTCGATGAAACCGTTAACATCATTTTGAAGTGTCACAAAAGCGTTCATTAATCTGTTGAAAATGATCTTACGTTCATCATTCGAGATATCCTTTGTTATACTAGAATATTGGTCGTTCAAGTCTCTGATCAATAATGAAGTAGTCAAGACCTTTGACAGCAATTCGTTTTGAGAGTTTTCGTGAATTTCGTCACCTAACTTGGATGGTAATCTAAATCTGGTTGGTGGAACAACTAAAGCATGAATGAAAAACATATCGGCACTGACTTTCTTCATAGCAGTTGGTCTTGAGTGGAATAAATATTTCATTATAGGTTGTTCAATCTTGAAAAGAGATCTCAAGATGTTTCTAACTTCAGTTGATAATACATACTTGGAACCTTCTTTATGCTTGATGCTTGGTAATGAGTCTTGCTTACCTTCAGAAGCTTCAAAATCTTCGTCATTTTCGTCATCTCCATTTCTGCTTTTCAAGACATCCTTACGAGCAAGACCTTTGATTCTGTTATTGATCAACTGTTTATCTTTCAAAGCGTTTTCGAAAATCTTGGAGAATCCATCTTTACGGAAAGTTGGAGAGAACATACCACAGTTGTCACATCTTGTACGACTTAATAATCTCTTGTAAAAATTGAGGATGATTGATTTTCTTTCTTCGGCAACTGAAGCGGTTAAGATACCATGTTCTGTTGTTCTACCATCGCTTAAAGCCTTAGCAATTGACATTTGGACAAATTCTTCACGCAATTGACGTAATTGTAAATCAGACTTGTGGTTTCTTGGTTTACTACTACCACTGTGATCATCTTCTTCGGCTTCACTATCATCATCAAAGCCGTCATCAGATCTGATGTTATCGAGCTCTGAAGCTTCTAACAGTAAACCATATTGGATTAATCTCAACTTACATTCATTCTTGTGAACTTCAGAAGATTTCAAACGGAAGTGATGACAATAAAGACATGTACTTCTCAAGAAGATGTATAATTGATTGAAGAACAATGGGTTGTATACAGGCACAGGTAATTCGATGTGACCTTGATGACCAGGACAGTATTTATCGTCTAATCCACATGTAGAACACAAGTTTCTCAAGAAGGCACCCAAACTGAGATCGTATAAACCTCCAGAGACTGGGTGACCCAAATTATCGAATACAGCTGGATTTGTTATCTGCTTTGCGGATAGCTTTCTAATCTCATCACGAGAAAGAACACCAAAATCAACAGATGTGATCTCCGATCCAACAGGCTTTGCAATATCCATTGTGTAGATGTACTGCTTATGCTTGTCTTGACTTGATTCAAAGTTTGTTTGCAATTGATAAGCCTTTCCAGTTGGAACTGATCCCCTTGTTAAGTCCTTTACATCAACTACTCAAAAAAATCTCTAAAAAAATTTTTTCCTGCTGAAAAAAAAAAAAATTAAAAAAAAAGAAATTTTGAAATGTCGTGTTTCAAATATCAACAAATTACCTAATTTGGAATTGTATGGTAATGATGGTTGATTATCTAATCAGAGAGAGTCTCATCTTCCCCTGAGAAAGTCTGTGCGAGTGAGTTACGGGAGAGATAGACACGTTTGTAGAGTTGATCTTGGTATGGTGGATAAGTTGTAGAATGTGTATGATCTTGGAACTTACTAAGTAATACATTGACTAAAGGCGGATTTGAAACATTTTAGACTGATAAAACCATGGTTTCACCTTACAATCTGGCCATTGCCCAATCTTTAGAGGGTTATATCATTGAAGTCTCTTCAATCAGTAATGCAGTCAACAACTCGTACCTGTTTGTCTCGTCAAATGGTGACTGTTCGATCATCAGTAAGGAAAAGGTTCAACCTACCTCTTCTTTCACTACCATTGCTGGTTTAATTGGTGTTATTCATTTACATTCGGGACACTATTTGATCACTGCAGATGGATCATCGGAAGTTGGTAAAATGTACAATAATAAGAAAATTTTCAGACTCACATCATACTCTATTATACCATTATCCAAGGCTCAATTCATTTCTGATGTTGACAATGAGGAAGAAACTAAATACTTAGAGTTGTTGAAGAATCATTTGGATTCTGCCACATTATACTTCTCTTATGAATATGATATGACCAATATCATCGCAAAGCAACAAGTTGATTCCTATACCCATAAGACTATTAACAATGAATTCATGTGGAACTACTTTGTGTCACAAGAATTGTTCGAATTAGCTGAAAAACACCCAATTGCAGAAAACTTCATCTTACCAATGGTCTATGGTTATTCCAAATTTGTCAAGACCACAATCAATATGAAACCAATTACATTCGGTTTGATCACCAGAAGATCAAGATTCAGAGCAGGAACAAGATACTTCCGTCGTGGTATCAACGATGATGGTGATGTAGCAAACTTCAATGAAACTGAACAATTTTTGATTGTTCATGATAGTCAAGATACCAGCAAAGATCATGTTATGTCCTACTTACAAACAAGAGGTTCCGTGCCTGTTTATTGGGCCGAGTTGAACAACTTGAAGTATAAGCCAAATCTCTTATTAGGTCCAGATGACTATACACCAACTAGAAAACATTTCAATAAGGCAATTAGTCATTATGGTACCAACTATTTGGTCAACTTAGTCAATCAAAAGGGTTATGAAAAGCCAGTCAAGATCGCTTATGAGAATGCCGTGACAGCACTTGCAGATCCAAATGTCAAGTACACATACTTTGATTTCCACCATGAATGTAGAAATATGAAATGGGAAAGAGTTAAATTGTTGATCAAGCACCTCACAGAATTAGGCTTACACCAAGATGACTATTTCAGTGTCTTGGTCGATAGCAATGCCGAGAAGAAACAATCATCATTCAAGATCGAAAAAGTTCAAGGTCATACTGTCAGAACGAATTGTATGGACTGTTTAGATAGAACAAACGTTGTTCAATCCACTTTGGGGCGTTGGGTCTTGCAAAATCAATTAATCAGAGTTGGTATCTTATCTCCAAATGATAAGGAATGGGAATTGCTCGATCCAAAATTCAATTTCATTTTCCAAAATATCTGGGCTGATAATGCAGACGCTGTTTCTGCCTCATACTCAGGTACTGGTGCTTTGAAGACAGATTATACCAGAACTGGTAAGCGTACCAAGAAAGGTGCTTTGAACGATTTGATCAACTCAATCACTAGATATATCAAGAACAATTACCGAGATGGACCAAGACAAGATGGTTATGACTTATTCTTAGGTAATGTATTACCTTATGAACTCGCAAGCTCTCCTTTCACCGATAGAAGACCATTGATGATCCAATCTATCCCATATGTCCTGTTTGCCTCTTTCACTATATTGTTAACCGCTTTGATGTATCCTAAAGCTGGTTCATCGATTTTTGATATAAAAAACCTGATGTTCTTAGGTACTTGTGCCACAGTAATGACTCTTTCATTCAGATACATTGTGAATAACGGTGTCCAATTTGTCAACTGGCCTAAATTAACCTCTTTAGATTACTTAAACAAGAAGGAAGTACTCAGCGATGGTAAGTTTGAAGGTATACTATTTGAAAAGACTTCAAACTATAACAAATACGTTGAAGGTGAAAAGAAAGAGTAATAAGTTTCTACTTCAATTGTTTTTTGTGTTCATTTCTTCCTCTGTTTATAGAGTTGTTTTGTCTTTTTTAGTTTAGTTTTTTGTGTTGTTTTTAGCTGTCTTTTTTTACATTATATAGTAATAAACACTTAATTGTACAAGCGCTGAGATTATAAAAAATAAAGTAAGTCCACATCCTTACACAACTCCAACGAAGTCAATTTTTCATAATTGTTAATTTTTCACTGTGTAATTTTTCCATGTGCTAATTAGATCTAGGGAAATGACTCAAATTTATCAATGTGATTGTTATCTCTTTCTTCATAATCGTTCTATTCTTCTTCTTCGAGTTCCACAACTATATAAATAACAAGCATGTCATTAGAAAGGGAACAACCTCACTATTTTGGTGCTGGACCGGCTTTGCTTCCAACTCCTGTTTTACAACAAGCAGCAAAAGATTTGATAAATTACCAAGGTATCGGTCTTGGTGTTGGTGAAATAAGTCACCGTTCAAGCCCTGCTGGTAAGATTATCGATGATACCAAGGAGAAATTGACGAAATTATTGGATATCCCAGATACACATGAAGTTTTCTTCTTACAAGGTGGTGGAACTACTGGTTTTTCATCAATTGCTACTAATTTAACTGCTTCATTTGTCAAGAAGACAAACGGTGAAAAAGCAGGTAAACCAGCATACGTTATCACTGGTACATGGTCTAAGAAATCATATGAAGAAGCTGTCAGATTAGGTCTTGATGTCGATGTTGTTCTCGACTCTAAGAAAGTCGATGGTAAATTCGGTGATATCCCGTCTGTTGACAAATGGTCAATCCCATCAGATTTATCAAACACTTCATACCTTTACTACTGTGATAATGAGACTGTCAATGGTGTTGAATTCAACGATAGCTTCCCATTTGACAAGTTCCCGGGTGTTGAAATCGTAGCTGATATGTCTTCTAACTTCTTATCCAAGAAAATCGATGTTTCCAAATATGGTCTTATCTTTGGTGGTGCTCAAAAGAACGTTGGTATTGCTGGTATTTCCATTTACATTATCAAGAAATCTTTATTGGAACAAGCATCTGATGACGAACTAAAGAAATTAGGCTTACAAATCTCACCAATTGCTTTTCATTATCCAACAGTTGTGAAGAACAACTCTGCTTATAACACCATTCCAATCTTCACTGTGCATATTGTTAACTTAGTCTTAGATCACTTATTAGCAAATGGTGGTGTTGAAGCACAAGAAAAGACCAACAAGGAAAAAGCAGCTATATTATACTCAGCATTAGAGGAATACCCAACTGTTTACAACTTGCCTGTTGCTGTAGGAGCAAGATCAAACATGAACATTGTCTTTACTTTAAGTGATGACTCTTTAGATTCTACCTTCGTTAAGGAAGCAGACTCTAAGTACAAACTTACTGGTTTGAAAGGTCATAGATCCGTTGGTGGTATGAGAGCTTCTTTATACAACGCTGTTCCATTGGAAAGTGTGCAGTTGTTAGTCAAGTACATTCGTGAATTCGGTGATGCTCATAAATAAATAAGTTTACTATAATAATACATTGTTAAATAGATTTGCGATTTTTTGTGTCTATATATGTACATGCGATATCAATAGTAGTCGTCAGCAAAGCTGTAGCCATTAATGTAGTATATAATCTCACATTTCTTGTCTATATCCAAGTAAGTATGAAGTATTACTGCTTCCCCCGATATTATCAAAATCATACTCTCACACATCTCACAGATGTAAATCCCTATACTCCAGTACTTAAGCTTGAACTTCAAGTTCACCACGTGATTCTCGTTATCAGTTAGCTGCTCATTATTATTGATCGGGTAGCTACCTCGTAGTCTTGTGCTCACATCTTCTGTCTCGTCGTTCTCCTGGCTCAGGTTATTGTTGTTCTCACTGGCTTCTTTAAACACTTGCAATTTTTCCTTCCATTCTACACTTATCTTCTTCTGTTCATCTTCTATGATGAACTTTAATTTTCCAGATTTCGTAGCTGAGATGATCATATGTGATGATGTCTTATACCTTTCAATTCTCTTGAACAAAGGCAGGATTTTAGATGGCAATTTCATGCAGATGTCTAGCACGTCCACTGTTGGTTCCATGATCCTCTCATCGCTCTCCATTTTCAACAGCCGCACTGGAATGTTGAATGAGTGACTAATACTAGAGTTGATGTTTATTTGCTCTGTGTAAAACAACGCCAATGACGCCATGGCTTTATTTGTCTGTTCTTTCAAATCAGTAGGCGATTTTCTTTGTAATCGTATAGATAAGTTACTTGTAACATTTGATTTCTCGTAGTTTTTCAGGACTTGGTACAATGGCTCAATATTCAACTCAAAGGGGATGATGTTGTTTCTAATTGAGTTGACCTCGTATATCTCAAAAAGATCCTTGCTGACCTTACACCAAATCTGTGGTTCGTTTATCGATGCTGATATTATGCATAATTGCGTCTCTGTAAATCTGAAAACACATGGCTTTCGAAGATGAAGCAAAAGTCCCAATGTCTTTCGCAGTAACGACACTTCCTCAAGTGTTATTTTCAGCTTCATTGCTGTTCACCGTATAGCTTCTATGTGGATGAGATCACTGCTTCCTACCATATCATCACGTCAACTTCACGCTATCAAATTTAACGTGTCTGAAAAATTCGCCTTAAAAGAGATATTAAAATATTATGTAATCAAGGTCCGAAAATGAGGAGAAAGAGAGACAAAACTCCATTAGTAGCATTGCCCCACATTTTCAAGTTATCAGTTATAACTGACGTACACCATCTGATATACTGCTTGGTACCATTGAGAGATTGAAGTAATACAGGTCATAAACCAGCCATGGGTAGTACAGCCTCAAAACCAAGTAGGAAGTTGGGGAAATCTGTCACTGACAAGTTGAGCTGGCAACAAGGCACCAGTCTGAAAAAAACTAATTTGAAGTATACGCAAGAACCTCGGGAGAACAAGGCCTCAGCACAAACAGCGCCAGAGACTTCGAAGGGTGATAGTAATACAGAGAGTAGTCCACTTGACAAGGAGGCCGGTTTTCTGGACAAAGCTATTTCTTTGGGAATTGTAAGTGTAGATAAGGTTTATCCGAAACACGATAAGAATCATGAATCTTTACTTCGGTTGAAGAACAGACAAGTCATTGAAAATGAGTACAAAAATCTACTTATGACAAACACAGTACATGGTAATGATAGTACAAAGGGGGCAAGAAACTTTGTTGATGAAATTGAAGAAGACAACAAAGGGGAGCAGGAGACCAAGACCGATATTGCTGCTGCTGCCGCTGACAAAAGTCATGATCCTACAACTTCCAAAAACAAATTCATGAACTCTAACAACTTGACAGAACTTATCAAGTTATATAGAGATGAAGGTAAAAAGTATGACAAAACAGAATTTATCAAGCTCATATCGGACAAATACAAATTATCTGAGTCTGCAGCTGTAGAATTCTGGGAACTACTGAGCTCGAATACGATAAGGCTTCCTCATCTTACTGCAAGACTTCCTAATTCATTGCCTACTTCCATTAGAGATAAGGACTTTGAAGAGAAAACACAGCAAGAGCAAGACTCCATAAATGGTGACTTAGAGAGATTGGATGTTGATAGTCCTGAAAAGCTGGTAATACTTAATGAAAAAAGTAATAGAAGTATTGATGACACGACAAATCAAGATAAAAGCTTGCAGAAACCACAGGAGCCACCAATACCAATACATAGCCAAGAAGCTCCCAAAAAACATATTGTTAACAGGCCGGCTCAAAAGGAGATTACAAAAGAGTTTTAACTAGTTACATAAACCACATAATATATTCCTATAAGTACATAATTTCTTTATATATAGTACAAATATGATCTCGCTCAATAATTTATTCACCTCCAGCGGTCATGATCTTCGTCACTGCAATCAGGAAAATACCAGTACAACAAAAGAATAAGACTGTACCTTGCTTACCACCGAATGCAATTGAACTTGCGAACATTTGAAGTCCAATTATAGTCAAGAATCCCGAGGTTATACTTATTATGGTTCCAAAAATCATATTTGTGTGATCATCTTTGTCGTCTAAAGGTTTATCTCTAAATACCATGTACCCAATAGCCGCTCCGATTGGCTGTGCTAATGATCCAAGTAGTCCTGAGATCAGTAAGGCTTTCACCCTAGAGTTCAAAGCAATGTATAAAGGCAATGCCATTGTGAAACCTTCAACGAAATTGTGAATGAACATTGAGATGAAAATTGTGAGTCCTAGGTTAGGATCTGCTTTGGATGTGAAGTACATTATAAAACCCTCAGGAAACTTATGCAATGTGATTGCCAATATTGTCTGAATGGAAATAGATAACAGTCTCGAAAGTGGAGTTGTTATATGGTGATGATGATGCTTGTGTGGAGGTTGAAGACTCTCTGCATCCACATCGTCACTATCATGATGATGAGATTCACCATCAGCATGTGAGTGAGAGTGAGAACGTGAAGCATTTTGGCCATCTCCAACTTGCTTATGATTGAAGTAGTTTGTACTTTCCTGCACAGTGGTATTACTGCTAATGGTAGAATCGTTATCTTCTTCAGCTAATTCCATTAGTGGTGAATTGACTTGTAATTCAGGGTGTTTGCTGATCAACTGTGTCTTCGACTTGATCAATGTCTTGTTTGTATTATCGAAAAACAAGATGTTTTCACTAGATGGCATATCACAATAATGTAAATGTGTGCCTGAACCATGACTATCTCTTGAGTGAGGTACAACAGGATTAGAACCGGATCTACTTTTTGGTGAGTGACCAGTTGGTACAGATGATGGTATTACTGATGAAGGTTCAAAATGCGAATGGTATCCGTTAGCTAAACAGCATGATTCAAAAGAGCCATAACCACAGCACTCACCACGTAAGCAAGTACCTTTGATCGCCTTCAAAGATAAATCTACCAATGAGAGCCTTTTGATAGGAGGTAATGGTGCTGTTGTTCTTGTTGTTGTTGTCTCTTCATGCTGATGTAATAATGGTGTGTCTTCTCCAGCTGATTCTGATGCTGGCTGAGGTACTACTGTCGATGTTGTAGTGGTGGTAGTCGTTGTAGTAGTAGCTACATTTGCGAGTTGAGAAGCTACTTGATTTTTTAATTCGGCATCACTAACGCTACCGCTTCCTGATGATGCAGAAGCCCTTTCAGCAATTTGTTCGTGTCCTTGAGAATGAGAGTGGGAATGTGAATGAGAGGAAGACCCGTGCCCTTCCTCTTCATCATCATCATCTTCTTCACCTTCAGCTTCTTCATGCATAGTCCCATGATTATGACCCTCACCTGGCTCATGCACACAATGAACAATACTCTCACTTGTAAACAAATGGACCGCGATGTTAAGTGATCCACATATTATGATTCCTAGGAAATATGAACCAAATACATAGACCATTAACCTCCTTTGTTCCTCATCTGTATTTAAATAGTCAATTTTCTCAAAATATGACTTTCCTTCAGGTAATAATGATGCAAATGATGTGAATAGAAGACATCCTGAACTTAATGCTAATGAAAAGATCAAGAATGAAGAGTTATCGGATATCTTAAATGGGTGAAGGGCAAATAGTTTGGGGAAGAATAGCTCATATAAATAGTCTAAGCATATCACCGAACAGCCCGCAATTGTAATTAATGATGTTAGACATACATATAACCACCCTTTTTCGATGCTCATTGTGGGTTGTCTGTTGTCTTTGAAGGTATTATAGCCTCACCTATTGTTGCTGATCAATTAGTGATGTACTAGTAGCTGCCAAAAACGGTTGCTCTATTTTGTGGTTCTGTCAGAATTTGAAATGCGAACGTGAACAGCAATAGTTCTCTTTGAATTAGAGTCGCACAGGTTCTGGTAACTTTGCGTAGTTAAGTATGATTTATAAACACGAAAACTAATCAACAATAAGATCAAAAGAGAACAGCAAAAGTATGAAATACAGACAAAACAAAGAAAAATCTGGAGTTAAAAAATCTATCAAAATTGTTTTTGCGAGAAAAAGTTGGGAATTCCATGCATTAGAATTTGTATAGTACGATGATTTACTATAGAGTTGGATGATTTACGATTTGCGATTTACTAGCTAATACTAACCGAACAAAAGTTTATATCAGCTGACAATGTACTTTATTGAATCTCTCTATATGTTATATAAGTATACAGTACTCAATCCAACTAAGGAGAATACCGAAGTGAGCCAAGAAAGCAGAGTTGCAATCAATGATTCATTCCAGTGAAGTAATCTGAGGTATTAAAGTTAGTATTAAGCCATTTTTGTGTGGTTGAATAGTTCACTCGACTCAAGTTGTATATGATCTGACAACAAGACAAACATCGTGTGGATGCTCAATCAAGACTTGAAAATTTCACAATTTATTATATTTCAGTTTTATTTCTACTATCAAAGACAATCTTCACTTCGAAATCAGTTGTCCCTATCAAAAGTGTCATCATTTAATAAATTGTTTGTTTAATGCTGGTATTACACCATTGAGCAAGTCTTGTAATTGAACATCGTTTGTCATTGTGATCATGTACACATTGAAGAAGATGAAAACTTTTGTTCATTCATTTGAGATTGAAACATACCATTGATAACAACAACCCCGAGATTAGACAGGCCTCGGGGTACCTGTGTCAACGAAGCTGTAGTGACAAGTTGACTTGAGTCACTGACCAGTGTCAATGATCAATACAGTTGAATAAGAAGTGAAAAAGAAGTATGGAAGTCAAGAGAAAAGAGAAGAAGAAAAAAATTTGCAAATCGAAGAAACTTTTTGAGAATTTGGCTGTGCAAATAAATCTACTATTTGTCTGCCATTTTGGGGTGTGTTACTTCTCCTAAGAGCCTTTGTAATGTATGTGGTATGTATGTACTGTACAGGGTTTTTACTGATGGTGTTTGTGATATGGAAAAAGATCAGCTAACTTGAGTTTTTTCATGCATAATGTGATTACTCTTTTGTACTCTGCTCAAAAGAAAAGCATTAATAGACTAAACCTGGTCCCTGTAGATCCCCTGATTTTGACCCATGCAGAAGCGTTATTGAGATGACCCAAAAAGGTAATTTTCCAGATATCCTTCTTTTATTTGAGACAGCGCTTATTTAAGTAAGCTTATCAATGGTTTCAGACTTGTCAAAGAGATATAAAGTAAGCCATAAACGCCATGCTTCTTGTATCCATCTATGTGATCTCTTTTCTTTTGTTTCACAAAGGTATACCTCTGTTAAAATACAACTACACTTTGCATTACCATCAATATTAAAAGATGAGCTACGATCACAAAGACCACAAAGACCACAAAGACCACAAAGACCACAAAGACCACAAAGAAGAATGGGCAATGGAAACTTGCAATGATGTTCAAGATACCCCAACCACTGTAAACACTAGTAGATACGATAATCCTTTTGAAGAAGAAATATTATCATCCCATGAGGAGAAAAGGAATACAAAAGATAAAGATGTTGATTCTGGGGATGAGGATGTGAATGATCTGGGGAAGAAGAACCATCTCTTCATGTTTATTCATATCAAGAGTGATTTTATTTTACTTTTCTTTGGAGTTTTAGCGGTTATGTTGAATGCAATCATCCCAGTTGCTGTTACCATCCTGTTAGGTAGACTATTTACCAAACTTTCAAACTTCATACTTGGTGCATATTCTTCAAGCGGTGCATTTGTGCAAGATTTAGCATTAGCGGCATTCTCTATAGCTTTAGTTGGTATTGGGTCTTTCATATTCAACTGGATCTGCATTTCAATATTTATGATTTTGGGAGAAAGACAACAGCTAAGATGCAGAAGTTTAGTGTTCAGTTCAACATTGCAAAAATCATTCACACAAATCGACCTGAATAGTGAGACTAATGGTGATTTGGTTCAAGTAAACCGTTGTATTGAAGAATTTAGAGCTGGTGTGAGTGAGTGTTTGGCTCTTTGTCTTACCACATTGTTTACCATAGTAGCACTATTTGTTACAAGTTTTACATTTTCATGGCAATTAACATTGGTTTCATTTGCAGCTTTCCCTATAATAGGTGTCGCATCTTTCCTAATAGGTAAACTGATTGAGAAGTATACTGTTAAGGAAAACTCTATTTCTGCAGATAGTGCTAAATTAATTGACTGGAACTTGACCTCTTTCCAATGGGTCAAGCTAGTGAATGGTCAACAAACAGAGTTTACAAAATTCTCTAAAGTAATTGACTTTGGTTCAAGAGCTTATAATAGAATGCGTTTGTATACTTCAATCAATTGGAGTATGATCAAATGTATGTCTTTAATGATGTTTGTTCAAAGTTTTTGGTTTGGGTCTTTTTTGGTTAGAAATGGAATCTGTAGTCTTGGTGATGTTATATCTTCATTCTACGCTTGTTTGAATATCTTCACTGTTTTTACAGTTGTTTCTTTCCAGTTTGTTGCTTTACAAAAGGCTAATATTGCTGTTGCCAAAATTTTAAAATTTATTGAGCTGAACAAATCTAATGAGAAAGATGATACTGAATCAATGGCAAATATGTTACATCCTATAGATGGTGATATACAGTTCAAAAATATCAACTTTTCATATCCTTCAAGACCAGATACACAAGTGTTGAAAGATGTTAACATCACCATTCCTCACGGTAAGACTGTCTTTATTGTAGGTAAATCAGGTTCTGGAAAATCTACCTTGGCGGCTGTTTTTTTGAAACTTTACGACTACAAAAAGAACCACTATGCCAACAGTGGAGTCACACTCAATGGAATTGATATTGATCTCTATGATAGTTCAGAGCTATACGATATGGTCACTTTAGTTCAGCAATCGTCCGTTTTATTCAATGGTACATTGAGAGAGAACATTGAGCTCGGTTGGTACTCTAAGAGCAAGTATCCTGAACGTCAACCTCCTGAAGAGCTTGTCCAAGAAGCTATAAGAATGAGTCAGTTACAAAGCACAATAGAGAGCACTTCTGAAGGTTTGGAAACCAAATGGGGTAAAGATGGAGGTGTAAGTCTTAGTGGTGGTCAGCAACAAAGAATAGCATTAGCTCGTGCAAGAGTCAGAGATACTCCAATCCTTATTCTTGATGAAGCAACTAGTGCGTTAGATAAAGCCACCTCAATGCAGGTTTTCTCTGAAATTAGAAAATGGAGAAATGGTAAGACAACTATTATAATGACACATGATTTCTCTCAAATTGATGAAGATGATATAGTTTACTTAATGCAAGATGGTTTTGTCGTTGAAAATGGTCTTATGAGAGAGTTAAAAAATTTGGAAAATGGTGTTTTCTCCGGATTAAACAATTTGAACATTGAAGCCAAATCTTTTGGGTATGATGTAGAGGAGGAGGATGATAAAATTAGTCTTTTCTCATATAATGATGATAATTACGTACATGAAAAGGAAGTTCATCCAGATGAAGAACTACGTTTCTATCCTGTTGATAACAACTATAGACAAAGCTTGCTTTATCCTCTTCTTCAAGCTGGGAACACGGTTTCGATGTTCATGAAAAAAGAGGAAACAGAGGGCAAGTCAAAACGAGTTGCTGATGACATAGAGAACCAATATAACAACAGAGAGGAGGAGAAGGATGTTGACGATGATGGTGATAAGGATAAAGATGAGAAGTTGATTGGTATTTGGGCGCTATTGAAGTACTTCAAATCTCATCTGAAAGGCACAGAGATCATGATGGTATTAGGAGTCATTTTTTCCATTTTGAACACAATGTGCAATCCTGTATTCTCATTTTGTTTTGCAAGGCTGATAACTGGTATTGTCCCATCTTCTGATCCCAACTCAGATGTTGGATCATCAGGGTACATAATGAAATGGAGTTTCATCCTTACTGGTATTGCTGTATTCGATAGTGTGAGTTTGATGATCTCTAAGTTTTTTATGGACTACGCATCTGAGAGATTTGTGAACTCCATCAGAAAGGCAACTTTCAAGAAAATATTGAATCAGAACAGTAGCTGGTTTGAGCAGTGTAAGCCAGCAGAACTATCAGCTTTGATACTCAATGATGCAAGAGACCTAAGATCGATAATCAGTGAATTCCTTACCATAATTATGAATGTTGCTGTTTTAATCATTGCTGGTGTTACTTGGTCCCTCATATGTGGTTACAAGTTGGCGCTTGTTGGATTCTCTTTTGTGCCTTTATTTTTATTCGTTGGTATATTGTACTCTGCATTGTTGGAAGGAGCTGAAGATAAGTACAAGACTTCAATCTCAGGTTTGGAAAATCAAGCTCATGAATGTGTCTCTGGTCTGAAAACAATCATCTGTCTCAACTTAGAGAAATACTTCAATTTTAAGTTTTCACAAAAACTTGCTGATTGTAAGAAAATAGGCTTGAAAAGAGCTAATATTGTTGGTTTTGGTGTTTCTTTACCAAATGTACTGGTTTATTTAGCCCAGTCTGTACTGTTGTATTATGGCTTCAAGCTAATTGCAGATGGCGAATACTCCATGGTACAAGTCATGGAGATTTTCTCTCTGATGATATTTTCAATGTCTCATGCTCTTTCACTTCTTACTTCCAGTCCAGATATCACTAGAAGTCAAAGAGCAGGTACATACTTAGCTAGAATTTTGGATCTTGAGGATTCCGAAACTATTGATAAGGGATATGCAAAGCCAGAAGTACCTCTTCCAGAAAATAGTTGTCTTATCAACTTCCAAAACGTTTCCTTTCAATATGCAAATTCAAGTAAGAAGGACAATGAACTCACTTTGAAGAATTTAACATTTCAAATAAAGCAAGGTGAGACAGTCGCTATAATTGGTGAATCAGGTGCTGGTAAGTCTACTTTGGTATCCATACTACTCAGATTATATAAACTTCCTCAGCAAGGTAAGAACTCTATATCTGATGTTTTTGGTTATGATATCAGAGACTTGAATATTTCTTGGTTTCGTGATTTGATTTCAGTTGTTCCTCAAAAAGCTGTTTTCTTCGAAGGTACGATTTACGAAAACCTGACTTACTGCTTGCCATATAGAGTTTTCAAATCTGTACCTGATGATACGAAAGCAGATAGTATGGTAATGAGCAAAATATGGGAGGTTTTAGAAGTAGTCAATATGCGTGAGTTTATTGAGTCATTACCAGATCAGCTGAATACAAAGATTGGAGACTCGAGTAATATCTTATTGTCAGGAGGTCAGGCACAAAGACTTTCAATAGCCAGAGCTCTCTTACGTGATCCAAAAATTATTGTGTTTGATGAATGTACTTCTTCTTTGGATCCAATGAATAAGAATATGATAGCTAGGTTTATTACTGAGGTTTTGGGGTATAGAGCTGACATCACTACGATACTGGTGACTCATGATGTTGAGCTGATGAAGTGCGCTGATAAAATATTGATGCTTGAAAATGGGGAGTTGACAGGAACAGGGACATACTTTGAATTGTTGGATAGGATTAATAAATAGTCATGTATACAATAAGTGAAAGCATAATCGTTAATTATTATTTATATATGTTATGAAATCCTATAAAAATATTTCTATACCTAACGGAAAAAAGCTCCATTAAACTTATAAGGTAACACAAACATAAGGAACATCCACATCTTCTTCATTTTGATCCTCTACACAGACTTCGAAGATCAAAGTCTTTTCATGAGAAGGAACAGGTTTCTTAGTGACTAATTCAATCAATTGTGTTAATTTCATAGGTAATCTTTCCTTGACCTTCTTTGGTGGATGGAAAGAACCATAAAGTAAAGAAACACCATATGAGAGCATAGAAACTGTCAAGCCTTCTTCCTTTTCGAAGTAGTCAATGAATTCTTGTAATGTTATATCACCTTTGATGTCAAATCTATCCCAGATTTCATCGAATTTCTTACCGTTATATTCACCAGTTGGAGATTTAACAGGTTCAGAGAAACCAAAGAATGGTAATGCTAAGTTAACAAAACCATTCTTGTATTTCTCGATGTTATCCTTTCCATCAACAACTTTGTATAATTCAAGACAGACTAAACCTGTAACTAAAGCAGTTGTAGTAGCAATAGCAGGAATGATTCTACCAGCAATGAACTTAGTCTTTTGTCTATCAGCAACTTCAATTGAGTAGTTCAATGCTCTACAGTTTGAAGCAGCAGAGATAAATTCAATATGGTGGTTTGTGTCATCATCCTTCTCAAATTCTGCAGGGTGTAATCTATAACCAGCTAATGAAGATGGAGTTGGTAATGAAGCAGCCAATTTATCCAAGACATCTTGATCAGCATTCAATTGTGCATTTGGATCAGGATCATTATCATTGACTTGGATCTTAACATCACTTCTAGGAGTGAAAGGTGGGACTTCTAAAGTATCTAAAACTTTAGCGTAGCTTTCTTTATCTGGTTCACCTTGATCACCCTTCAAACCATAAACTGATGCTAATAAGTTAGCACCACCTGCAACAAAGTGAAAATGGTTCTCATTATTGATATCAAACTCTAAAGGTTCTGGGGCACGCTTTGGTCCAGACCAGAATGGTGCACCGGAAGATGTAACAGCATCTTTAGGAAAGTTGTATAATAATTGTTTGATCTCATGGTTGAATTTTTCTTCAAATTGCAATCTTGCCCATTTGATACAGTCTTCAAAAGTGTATGGTCTTTTTTGTAAGTATTCAGAGATTGATTCAAGTATACCTTTAACATCACCGCTTTGTTTCAAGATACTTTCAACAAAATTTGGTTGTGATAAGTATAAGTTAACATTTTCTGGAACCTCGGCAAAGTAACCTTGAAATAAAGATTTAGCCCAAGCGATGGTGTGGTCAATCTTATTTGGGAAAGATCTCAAAGTACATAATGGGATTGATTTTTCAGGTGGATCCTGAGATGAAGAGTAGGATTCTGTTAATCTTGGGATAATAACTTGAGTGTTACCCTTTGTACCTAAAGTACCAGATTCTAATAATGGTTTCTTGAAGAAGACACAACGACGATCGACATAGGTACGAGCATCAACGTTATCTAAGGCATTGGTAACGATATCTAAGTTTTCCCAGAATTCATTATTAAAAATACTTTCAGTTTCAGGTCCAACTTTCTCGTTCAAAGCCTCAATTTTACCCTTTAAGTCAGGATTCATAACAGCAACTGCAGCTGCTGCACAACCGGACTTATCTTTACCTACATCTTTTGGTCTGAATAAGAATTGTCTGTTCAAGTTTGATTTTTCAATACTATCATTATCGGTAACAAAGATCTGACCTTCTGGTCCACTACCTAATCCCATCATTGCCCAGTTCTTCAACATTTCACAACCAATAGCACCTGAACCAACTAAGAATACTTTCAAGTTGGCAATTCTTTTTTGATATTCTAAACCAAAAACGGCAATTTGATTATCGTAACGTGAGTTGATTGGCTTACATGTTTCTTCAGTTCTGACGAATTCAGATTTTTCAGGTAAGGATTCGAGAGAATCAAAGTATAGCCATTGTTTAACAGGAGTAAATTTACCTGAACAAGCCTTCAAGACTTCTTGTGCAACTAAACCACCATAGAATGCACACATTGCAGGTAAATCACCTTTAGCACCATATGCCAATTCTTTGATCAATTCAGCATCAACTTTAGTGCCTTCACCTAAGATATTTGGTTTTTGGATAGCCAAGTTTTCACAAAGTTTCACAAGTTCATTAGCATCTTCTTCGCTGTGTGGACGTGGTAATGCACCATCATATTTAGTTTGGAATTGGTGTAAAGCTTGGAAACCTAAGTGTAATTGAGGAGGTCTGTCGAATTTTGCGTAATCAGAAAACAAGTATTCAGGATTATCTAATTGAGTTAATAAGTCTTGGAATGAAATATCAATAGGTACTTTAACTTGAGTATAGATACCGCCCTTGACATATGTACCCCAAGATGGATCTAAATCGATTTGGAAAGCATATGGACCTAATACTTTGACTTTGAAGATGGTACCATCGTTCAATTTAGGAATACCTTCAACTTCTGAGAATTTGACGTAATCACCGTCTTCTAAGTTATGACGGTTATCGTCTAACATTGTAATATGACCATTCTTTTCAATATCTGATACAATACCAGTATGTGGTTCTTCACCATTTGGATCGATAACCTTGAAATTTTCACCAAAGTCAACGAACAATTGACCAAAGAGACCTCTCACATCGGTTGATATGAATTTGATGCCCTTTGAGTGGGTGATTTGGTTGATTTGGACTTGCTTCTCAAGTGAGAGATCTGTAGCAACTATAACTTGAAATTTTGAGATAGTTTCCTCACTCAATTCATTGACAATAGAAATTGGAACGTATTGATTCAATTCTGCTAACTTTGGTAAAGTTGCTTCAGCTCTAGTCTTACCAATATCGCTTTCACTCAAGAAGAATTGAGATGATAAGTCTTGTAACTCAACTGGGTTCTCATCGTAAAGAGATAAAGACTTAACACCGGCTAAAGCGACGTTCTTGGCAATTTCAACACCGAGACCTTTCAATCCAATGATAAGAACATTGGACAAAGCCATCTTAAGCATAGCTTCTTTACCTAAGACGTATAATTGACGAGAGTATAAACCTTCATCGATCTTACCTTCTTCAGCTCCACCGCCATTGTTAGGGGGAGAATCAACTTGCATTTTAGAATCAGACATTGTTTTCAATTGAGACTGTGCACTTCTGTAGATTGTAACTAGTTAGAAAGTGAAATACTCAGTAATAGATTATAAGAGCAAGAGTAACTTTAAACAAGAAAGTGATACAATTGATTGTGGGCAACCACTAGCTCTTGTACTACTGTTCTATTAGTAAGTATCCCCTCTGCTGTGCTCTGCTCTTTGTCTTTCTCTCAATTTCTTAGACTGCCACTCTTTGAGATGGGTCAATTAACTTTGACATTAAAACCTTGCACCACTTTGTTTATATATTTCACTTCTCTCGAGAAAAAGATGACTAAAATCTAGAATCCTTATGGCTTTTTATATATATGGTATATGGTTTGTATGAATAGTTTCCTTACTTTGAATTCTGATTTACTAGTACAAACACATATTAAACAAGCATGTTACGTTTAGCGTCATTATCAAGGCAGTTTAACTTAGCCAGTAAGAGATCTTCTTTGTCTTTGGCAAAATCTTTTCCTCGTACTTTAGCCACCGCTACAGCTCTTTCCCCATCTACCAAGACCTCAGTTTTGCCAAATGGATTAACTGTCGCCACTGAGACTATACCGAATTCACTTACAGCAACAGTCGGTGTTTGGATTGATGCAGGTTCAAGAGCGGATGTGAGTGATTCTACATCAGGTACAGCCCATTTCTTGGAACATTTGGCTTTCAAAGGTACAACCTCGAGATCACAATTGCATTTAGAGCTAGAAGTTGAAAACTGTGGATCACATTTGAATGCCTATACTTCAAGGGAAAACACAGTTTACTTCGCTAAATCTTTGAAAGAAGATATCCCAAGAGCCGTTGATATCCTTTCTGATATCTTGACCAGATCAAAGTTAGAAAAGAACGCTATTGAAAAGGAAAGACCAGTCATCATAAGAGAAAGTGAAGAAGTGGACAAAATGTATGATGAAGTGGTGTTCGATAGACTTCATGAAGTTGTTTACAAGGGTCAGCCTTTAGGCCGTACCATTTTGGGACCTATAGATAACATCAAGTCTTTAACTAGAGATGATTTACTGAACTATATTCAGACAAACTACAAAGGTGACAGAATGGTGTTGGTGGGAGCAGGATCAGTTGATCATGACGAATTAGTCGAACTCGCACAAAAATCCTTTGGCCATGTTCCAAATAGTGAGCATGCTTTACCATTAGGTGCACCAAGAGGTGATTTACCAATCTTCTACGGTGGTGATGTCAGAATTAATGACCCAAATTTACCAAACACTTATATGGCTATATGTGTTGAAGGTGTTTCTTGGAGTGCTCCTGATTATTTCACAGCATTAGTGACACAAGCTGTTGTTGGTAACTGGGATAGATCTCAAAACGCCGGTACTGAATCTCCTTCCAAATTAGCTGTGAATGTCGCTAGGGGTACTGGAGATGGTGAACCATTAGCAAACTCATATATGTCTTTCTCTACTTCTTACTCCGACACGGGTCTTTGGGGTATGTATGTTGTGGTAGATAAGAATCAAAATGCTAAATTAGTACTTGATGAAATACAAAAAGAATGGAAGAGGTTAAGAGAAGGTAATATCACTGAAGAAGAAGTTGAAACTGCTAAATCACAATTGAAAGGTTCATTATTACTCTCATTAGATAGCACAACTGCCATCGCTGAAGATATCGGTAGACAGTTAGTTACCACAGGTAAGAGACTATCTCCTGAAGAAGTTTTCGATAGAGTGAATAGAATCACCAAAGACGATGTTATCCAATGGGCTAGATACAAACTTGAGAATAAACCAGTTGCACTTTCCGCTTTGGGAAGTGTAGAGACTGTCCCATCTCATGAATATCTTACTCAAGGAATGAGTTAATGAATTAGACAGTATTCCTATATATGCATATATCTAAGTAACTCTCGTGTAAATATCAAGTACATTACTAATGAATAATCAAGGTAAAATGTAAACTTACAGCTATCACGCCGTCACTAAAAAATCTCTAAATTTTCTGGGGCAGAGAAAATAAATCTAGAAAAATTATTATTTTGCCTATTTTATAAAGGTAGACTTATAGTCGTAAGATTTTGTTTTTGTAGAAATATACAGTGAAACAGATAGTTATATATAGCTAACACACAACGAGAGATATGAAGCTTGAAAAGAGATTACTATACGGTGGAGGAATTTCCATTACATTACCAGAGGGATTGGTAGACGCATCGACCCTCCGTGAGATACCAGATACCCAAGAAGTGTTCTTGTCCAACACAGACAACACCACAGTTCACACAGAATTGGAGAAAGAAGATACGATAATTGTTGATCTACTTGAGAAAGAAACTTCAGTGAATGATGAAAATGCATTGGCTTTCCACATGAAGGAAATTGCCATCCTAAATGGCATACAAAGCGAAAATGAGTTGAAAATCGTTCATAATGAAGAGCTTACCTTACCTAATTTCTCATCAGATCCGCAAAATAAGTCATATTTGGGAATTGGAATTGAGGCAGCTAAGAAATGGGGAAGAGACGATACTACACTGATACTAGTGCTAGGCTTAATCAGAGTGGAGAAGATCCAGACTGATATCTTAATCACTTTCAACGTTCCTATTCACAGCGAAGCTGAATTGAATGAGTTGATGAGTATCGTGAACTCAACCGATGGATTTAATGGTGAGTTTGCCCAAACCTCGGTGGGAAACAGAGTCAAAGTTCGTAAGGATGTTGTTGCAGAAGCTCTTAATTCGTTAAAAATTGAAGACTGGAATCTATTCGGCTAGATTTAGTCTTTACTGCTAAGCTGAAGAAGCTACTTTTACACATACATCAATGCATAGATATCAATACATAGATATCAACATACATATAATGTACATACTAATGAACCAGTAATGGTATATGGCAACCAATTATAAACTTACTGACTCAATAAAATCAAAAAAGCTGATTTTACAACACTGATAAATGTCACACTAAGCCCCCAACTCAACCGCTTTCAAAATTACGTAATCCAAGAATTTATTTATAATCTCTTCTAAGCAGAAAAGAGAAAGAAGGAGAACTGTGTTATTATGGGTAGGTACTACGTCACAGAAGAGGCACGTTTCAATTATCAAGCTTGATTTCAATAATTACCGTTGTGTGCAAGTACTGAACAAGAGCATATAGACTGTATATAGGACTGCAAGACGAAAAACGGTTTTAAAGTACATAAAAAGTATCTTTCACTAGTCTTACTCATACAAAACAGGTACTGATTTCGTTTTCATCAGGATAGATACCATATTCCCTCATTATTTATATATCTAGCTAAGCTTGTTTTAGCTTGTCAACTGAGCAGATACTAGTTTGACGACACAAAAAACGTTGTCTAAACACACATTTGATAGCCAGAGGCACATATCACTAAATAACCGCGTCACACTGATTATTTGCATTACATGAAATTCGGAAGCGGCAAGATGACAAGGAACTCAATACTTTCGCTCATATTGGTATTTCTAGGCTTTGCATTAGCAAGTCCTATAGATCCCAAATCACAATATGAAGTCACAGATTTACCTGGTCTTTCTAACATTCCGGAAGAAGTTAGACCCATTATGCATGCTGGACATTTGGAACTTTACGCAGAAAACAACACAAACTATTTCTTTTGGAAGTTTGCCAAACCAAGCGAGTCCAAGAGACAAAAATATATCAATGGTACCTCATTCCATGGTATTGGTGACTCATCAAAAATACATTCAAACCAGTTGATATTCTGGCTCAATGGTGGACCTGGATGTTCCTCCATGGACGGTGCCTTGATGGAATTGGGTCCTTTAAGAATCTCGGGAGATGAGGAAGTCGAATTCAATTCAGGTTCATGGATGGAAGTAGCAGATGTTGTCTTTGTTGATCAACCAGGTGGAACAGGTCTTTCATTTACTGATTCATATGACAGAGAATTGACTGAAGTTGCAGTAGATTTTGTGGTCTTTTTACAAAAGTATTTCGAGCTTTTTCCTGAAGATTTATCCAAGGATATTTGGATAGCAGGTGAGAGTTATGCAGGTCAGTATATTCCTTATGTTGCCACTGAGGTGCTGAAAGAGAATGCCAAGTCAGAACCAAGATATGAACAGCCTTTGAACTTGAAAGGTTTGATGATCGGTAATGGTTGGATCAACCCAAACTTACAAAGTTTATCATACATTCCATTCACGATTGATGCAGGTATATTGGATCAAACTGGAGATTATATGCCAAAACTGTTGAAACAACATGAAAAATGTCAGAATATTATCAACAACCCACCTTCAGATGCATACATGGATGATCCACAATGTGAGAAAATTCTTGATTTAGTCCTGTTGGCAACAAGAAACAAAGACAACGACAAAGAGCATCAATGTTACAACATGTATGATTATAGATTAATGGACTCGTATCCTTCCTGTGGTATGAACTGGCCACCTGATTTAGTAGAAGTCGAGCCATTCTTGAACTTGGAATCTGTGCAAAAGGCATTGAACTTGAAGAAAAACCAACAATGGAGTGAATGTAACAATCAAGTTGGTAGATACTTGAGACCAAAGACTTCCAAACCTGCTTTTGAATTACTACCAGATTTACTTTCTCAATTGCCTGTTGTCTTATTTAATGGTGACAAAGACATCATTTGTAATACATTGAGTACTGAAATGATGATTGAAAGTCTCACTTGGAACGGAGGTAAAGGTTTCTCAGACAACGCCGTTTATAACAGCTGGGTATATGACGATACCGCTGCTGGTGCAATGGTCTCTGATAGAAACTTGACATTCATCAAAGTCTATAACTCATCACATATGGTTCCATTTGACGTTCCTGAAGTGTCAAGAGGTCTATTCGATATTATCACAAACACTACAAAAGTAGGCGATGATGGCGAGATCTTGACTCCAATTTACAATGTTTATAACCAAACATATTACTTCAGTAAGAAAGATCTGATAAGAGAATCTACACCAACTAATCCTGAAGGTGGTAAAGACGACAATGAAAAAGAAAACAAGGATGATGATAAACCAGCATGGAGCTTCTACTTATTTGAATTGGTCATCGTTCTGATAGTCTTGTATGGATTAAGATATTTCTACAAATACTACACATCCAAACCATCATCTATTCTCGCCACAGAGAGACTCAACAGTGGTAATAACAACAAGAGAAGAAAGAAGACGGTTCATTGGTCAGAAAACCTAGTTTCAAGTCTTGGAAATGATGTTGGTGCCAAGGCGGATACTTTCAACAACGCCAGCGGGAACAAAAGTATGCTTAATAAAGTGCTCAATAAGCTCGGTTACAAGAGCAGCAATACGAATTACTCTCGTATGTATTCCAATGGTGATATAGGGGATGACGAAGATCTGAATGCTGAAGAGAATAACATCGGCATTGAACTAAATGGAATCGATGACCAATTTTTAGTACAGAGTGATGAGGAAGACTACTATGATGAGAGTAACGCCAACAACGATACCAACACTAGCAGTAACCAAGAAAGCGAGAGCTCGAACAAGAGTACACAACCTTCCAACTCAGAATCCTAAACTTGATATACCTCTCACATATAAATGCATACATAGCGCACCACCATAGATAACTGCAGCATAAATACATAGATTGTTGTTTTGTTTCCATATATACATATATTAAAGTAAATAACTTTGTTAAAATAAATACCCTGAACATTTTTGAATAACTAAAGTGATTTGTAAAAATTAATTTTTGTGGTTGAGTAGGGCTGTTATTTTAAGGTTATGTTAAAGTCTTCAAAAAGTGCCAATTACAGGCCTTTGGTGTATAGACCCATATAAGCTAGATCCATGATCTTAACTAGTAGTCACATTACTTACAAAACAAGGTGATACAGGCCTAAAGCGATCATTCAAGGAGTTTAACAAGTCATCCAAGACAAAAAATGTGTTGCAAGGGGTTTGGGTGTAGTCAGGTTGATGGTGCGGGGAATGAAACTGTCAATCACCGAAATGTTCCATTATCTCTAGATACAAGAACCGTGTAACACAACTGCATGAACCTTGTTCATTGACATTACTGCTAACCGAAATCACACCCCGAAGAAGAGATAAAAGAAGTGAAACAGGGAGACGATTAGAAAACCCTTACAAAATCAATTCAATCACGTGATTTTTCATCATATCTCTATTGACTGTTGCAAAGAGCTCTTAAGCTGTTAGGGTGAAGAAGTGATATTTATGTGAAAATTATCATTTATAGCAGTGTTATCATCCTTTACAATACTCCACTGACAAACTGAAACTACCGTAGACCTAACAATGTCATCAGAAGAACAGAAGTTGGATCACAGTCTTACAAGAAAGGCAAAAGATGTTGTAAGTATGAGATAAGGAGCAAGATATAGCAAATATCAAGAAACAAGACTAACAAGATATGTTCTCTTATGAGGTTAATTAATAACAGGCAGCTGGATTTGTTGGAGGTGCAGTGCAAGTGCTCATTGGACAGCCTTTTGACTTAGTAAAAGTGAGAATGCAAACGGGACAGTTCTCATCCCCTATCACAGCTATACAAGAAACACTCAAAAATGAAGGTTTATTAGCATTTTACAAAGGTACATTAGCTCCATTATTTGGTGTTGGATTATGTGTCAGTGTTCAATTTTATGGTTTCCATGAAGCCAAGAGACAGATATTGAGGTATTACAAAGATCAAAAAGATTTGACATTGGGACAATTTTACATTGCTGGTGCTTTTGCAGGTATAGTCAATACCCCAATCACAGCACCTGTTGAGCAGATCAGAATTTTATTGCAAACTCAAAAATCAGGAGCTGACAAACTGTATAATGGTCCAAGGGATGCAGTTTCAAAGATTTACAAAAGCGATGGACTTAAAGGTCTTGCCAGAGGTTCAGTGATCACTGTGATGAGAGAAGCCCAAGCGTACGGTGTATGGTTTTTAACATATGAATATTTCATGCAAAACGCTGTGAAAAGCCGTGGAATCAAAAGAGAGGATATATCTACCCCAGAATTAATGCTATATGGTGCACTCGCTGGTGATGCATTGTGGTTAGGTTCATATCCTTTAGATGTGATAAAGTCCAAGTTGCAAAGTGACCCATTTGGTGCCAAATCCAAATATAATGGTAAGATAATGCCTGTGGTGAATGAGATAATCAAAGTGGAAGGTTTCAGAGGGTTCTGGAGAGGTATTGGTCCCGCTTTAGTGAGAGCTATCCCTTGTTCCGCAGCCACATTCACCAGTGTCGAGTACGCCTTAAGATTCATGGGTTGATGGCAGAGATAAGATAAGCGAATTTTGTGACTTAGCGCCGATTATGTAATATAGTATTAATACACTGCTTTACTTTATTCTGTACTCCACTTTGCCAGTGCAATAGTAAATATCAGTATGTTGAGCTTTGATAGTGCGGTTATGACAGCTACACATACACTACCTTCAATGTAGGACGCAATCAAGCAGATTTAAGCCAGAGAGATCTATAAATTCAAACAATTTGACAGGAAATAAAAAGTGATCTGATAAATAATCCCGGAAAAACTTATTTTCTTTTTTGTTTTTGGCTGTAAAAGAATCAGCTTCTAATTATTAATTATCTGTATACAGTGGTAAGTTTAAAATTGGCTGTATCTTTCTCTATATCACTCAATTGAATACAGGATCTATTTATCTGACAGAAGGAGAATATACTTGTCTCATAACTCAATTCATTTTCACATATATTGTTATATCATATTTATATTCCGCTCATTCTGTCCTGGTTGCTCTCCATATCTAGCTTATCTTACTACACGTTTTATACAGTCTCTAGGTCTTCCAATATAACTTGTTGACTGTTATACTCAATTGACCACACAAAGACCCTTGATCAATTGATAAGCAGCAATGTCCGAGCATAACAGTTCCTCTGTGAACTATCATGACTTTGAGAGGTCCCTGAGTCCTAACACAAGATCAGTTTCTCCGCATCAGAAAAACGTTCAATTTACAGCAAACTCGCCCATGGTACACAATTACGATTTAAGTAAGAGAATAGGCAGTCCTATACCTTTTGATGATTCAGCGATATACACAGATGAAGATGAAGATGATGAAGATATAGATAGAGGTGAAATCACAATGCCAAAGTTCAAGATGCCACAGTACAATGGTCGCTCATCTAACAAGAACAGCGTCTCTGAAAGCAGTGATAACGATGGCAATACCAACGGCAACGGTACTAGCACACAAAACACTTCAAGTGGGAATATCCCAGTAGATTTAAATGTATTGTCTCCTTCCAGCCAGCAAATGAGTGTATCTACCTCTTCTACCTCGATGAGGAAAGGTGACAGTGATAACAACTCACTTCCCTCACCAGAATTCAATAAGCGTCCACTGAGTGATACGCCCGTGCTGAGCGCAAATGGATCACCTTCTTCAATGATGGCATTCTCGCCTCTTGAACTTAGTGAATCAGAAGAGGATAATGAATTAGATGAAGATGAAGGTAATACAGGTGATTCCAAAAAAGCCAAAGAGATCTCAGAGGAAAAGATGATAAAAGAACTAACACAGAAAAACACAACACATAACATGAAGATATTTGCTGGAGATCTGGATAAGTCTACCGTGGTAGATGTGGAGGTAGAGACACAAGAAGCCGCAGCTGTCAAGACACCAACTTTCAAAGCAACACTAGATATCCCGGGACAAACTAGATCAAAACAATCTCCTGAAGGTAAGATAGTCAATACCAGTGAGAGAGTGGTAGTCGTTATGATAGGTTTACCAGCAAGAGGTAAATCGTACTTATCCAACAAATTAGTGAGATACTTGAACTGGTTACAGATAAACGCGAGATTATTCAACGTTGGAGCCACTAGAAGACAACAAGCCGCTAATGCGGGTCCTGAACATTCACCACTACCAGATGTGCCTGAGAATAAGAAATTCACAGATGGTACAGGTGTAGCAACAGTAGGTGATAAGACTTTACATACAGCCAACTTTTTCAGTCCTGATAACAAAGAAAGCATTCAATTACGTGAGAAATGGGCTAAGGATACACTAGAACACTTATTAGACTACCTACTCAAGGGAGATGGGTGTGTCGGAGTGTTTGATGCTACTAATTCCACAAAAGCCAGAAGAAAGATGGTTCTTGATACCATTAATGCAAGAAGTAGTGGTCAGTTGAAAGTCTTGTTTCTGGAGAGTATTTGTACAGACAAGTCTATTATTGAGGACAATATCTACTTGAAACTGAGTGGTCCAGATTATAAGAACATGGATCATGAGTTGGCTTTGAAGGATTTCGTTGAAAGGTTGAAAAATTACGAGAAAGCTTATGAAACCATTGATGAAGAGGAAGAAAGATTGAAGGATTTCCAATACATCAAGATGATTGACGTTGGTCGTAAAGTCATTGCATGTAATATCAAAGGTTTCTTACCCTCACAGATCATCTACTATTTCCTGAACTTCAATTTGTACGACAGACAAATTTGGATCACGAGACACGGTGAGAGTACAGATAATGTCGCTGGTAGAATCGGTGGAGATGCTCCACTGACGAAACGTGGTAAGAGATTCTCAAGCGCTTTAGCCAAATTCATGCTGTTCAAGAAGAAAGAGTTCAGAGAGAAGCAACTGGCAACCTATCAGAAGAAGATGCAGATCAAGCATTATAATTCAAGCAGACAACCTCCTGAAGAACCTTCATTCTCAGTATGGACATCAATGATGATGCGTAGTATTGAAAGTGCAAATTACTTACCTGAAGAAGACTTCGATATCAAGCAGATGAGAATGCTTGATGAATTAGGAGCGGGAAAATTCGATGGTATGACATACCAAGAAATTCAAGAGAAGTACCCACAAGAGTTCAATGCTAGGTTAGAAGACAAGATGTCCTATAGATATCCTGGATCAGGTGGTGAGTCGTACTTGGATGTTATCAATAGATTGAAACCTGTGATTACAGAGGTTGAAAGAACCACAAACCATATCTTGATCATCACGCATCGTGTTGTCGCTCGTGTCTTATTGGGCTACTTCCTGAACTTGGGAAAAGAAGCCATTGGAGACTTAGATGTTCCCTTACATACGTTGTACTTGTTTGAGCCTAATCCATTTGGAGTAGAATGGCACATGTACGAATATGATGAGGCAAAAGACTGGTTCAATGAAGTGAATCCAGAGTCTTTAGAGAATAGTAAGAAAGTCAAACAAGTTGGTATCACTTACAGAGAGAGAAAGTACTCTGTTGTGCCAACTGCTCCTCGCAGACACTCATTTTTGTCTAATCAGAGCACTGGAAGTGGAAGTGGGAGTGGCAGCAGTGGTGGCCTTGGTAGTGGTCCTGGTATAGGTCCACGTAGCTCATCATTCAATGTAACTAGCGGCAGCAATCCACATATTCCTTCTCCCATCTCATCTTCTGATGCTCATCCTCCGATAATGAGATCTAATACTAATGCGGCGCTAGGTGAATTACAAAGAGCCAGAGGGATCTTACGTACGGCTAGAAGTGGAGTAGGCGTCAATAACTTCAACAATAACTCCAACAGCGGTGGTAATTTGAGCTCTTCTGTGCCTAATAACGCTGGTGGGTTCATGATAGGCAAGCCACAAGGCAATGCCTATCCTAGAGGCTCAGGTACTACAAACTTGCCAAATCCAGGATCCAATAACAAGCTTTCTTCTTCATCTACGTCATCTTCAGGTGGAAGCAAAGAAGGGATCGAAGTAGAGAAACTAGAGAGGAAACTAGCTGAATTATCATCGTCATCTTCTGATTCTTAATGACCCACATGTCAACATATACATATACATTTCATAGAAAACTGACTAGATGCGTACTAAAGTACATCCATTCGTTTGCTTATTTATTCCATATATTTATTATGTGTATCACTTCTGATACGTAATTATTTATTATAATGAAATATTTTTACACAATATATTTACAAAGCTTCTTCTACGTACGGCATTGATTGAAAATAGAATAAATTCAAATTGAATTAAACCTATATAAAATTATTATTATAGAAAACTATATAGAGGATAAAAGGTTAACATTTGAAATAACTTAAGTTTGATAATAAATAAAACTAAAATCAAATAACTTATTTCTTAGCAGCCTTTTGAGCAGCCTTGGTAACCTTACCAGCTTTATCGGATTTTTCAACGGATTTGATAACACCAACAGCAACGGTTTGTCTCATATCTCTAACAGCGAATCTACCTAATGGTGGGTATTCGGTATA